>JAHBOF010000284.1:0-62476 GCA_020736565.1 Coprinopsis sp. MPI-PUGE-AT-0042 | reverse complement strand
TTTCGGCCTCAACCTGCGCAATCGAAAGGGATGGCAGGGGAAAGTGGCGAAAGGAGAGCATCAGCTCAACGGTAAGCCACACAGTCAACAGGTACTCGACCGATTGCTCATGTCCACCGTCTAGGCCATATGTACAATATCTACCAGCGCGACGATGACAAGACCTATGAAAGTGTCATGGAGTATAAGAATGTCTTGAGACTGACATCCTTGGCTGAAAGCTAGAGCCGGAAGATAGCTTCTTTCCAACCATCGGAGCCAACATGATGTCCACACGGAGCAACCGCTGAGTAGCGACGCAGTTCAACGGTTACTCACAAAGTATTCGAGGAGGCAGGACTCCCTGGTGTGGGTACTACACACGCACTGTTCGTCGAGGAGGCGCGCAGTAATCGCTATGTACGCACCACTTGGGAAGCGCTGGAGCTTAGCTCGAATCGTTGGTGGGGAGGATGGGCTCAGAATGAAAATGTACGATGCTCTTAGTCTTCTGCTACCCAACGCTTAACTGACCTTCTCAGCGCGCCACGTTAATCAAATACCTGCTCGATGAGCTGTATACATATGAAGAGGACCATTCTGATGCCCTCTGCCCCTTCGACGAAACAGCAAGCAACTCACATGCAGGAGAGGACCGTTTTTTCAAACCTCTCACTAAGAATCCGGAAGGCATCTGGAAGAAAAGCTGAGGAAGATCGAAGGTATCTCTCAGAGAAGCTCGATAGCCTCACCGCTTCGATCCAGCCATTCCTTTCTCTCGTTCAGCCAGGAAGCCTCCCCGAATCCAACACCATCAACCCCGCCCTCTTAAACGCTGTAGCCGACTTGAGCGCAGTCAGGCGCCACACAGAGCTGCTGTCGCTATCCTGCTCCCCTCCCAGTCGAGATCAGCAAGATCATCCCCAATTACATACCCCTCAGCCCATTGGTACCTCACCCCCTCGCTCTAGTGAGCTGAGCACTCAACACACCAGCGACGCGGCACCCCACACAGTCTCTGGTCATGTTCCATCCTCCAGCGGAGGACCAATACCATTGCAAATCGTATCTCCCAACACCTCAGATTCCTCAAACCGCAAGCTTGTTGTCCCCCGTATCTCTCCTTCTCGCAGGGAGAAGCATCGCACCTGGGAAATGGTGATTCAAGATTGGGAGAACCCCTCTCCGGAGCGGTCTCCCGTGCCTCTTCGTGACTGGGATCCAGCGTGGCTGAAAGACAAGAACCAAGCCAATGCAATACCATGTCCGGAAGATGATAGCTGAAGAGTTTATCCTAGAGTACGTCAGTTCAGTAGATGTTCCTTTCATCAACGTAACTGACCATGGCCATGGACCAGGTTCAAACGCGATGCAACTGCCTTTACAGGCGCCTATCCCGCACATGTGAATGGTATGACGCCCTTGTACCAAGCAATCTTGAAGTACCGCCAAGAGACAGGCAGGGCAAAGGTTCGAGCCAACTTGCGGGTTTGAAACTCGTGACTGTTCTTCCTGTAGTCTTACACTCCAAGGTATTCTGTAAGATAAAATCTGTATAATATTATGAGCTTCGACGTACTATACAACTAGTTCACTAATAAACTTTGTTCACCCTACCTAGCATCTACTCGTTTCGTCGCAAACGTACCACAGGTCAGACGACATGCGGATGCACCGTCCAAAGCGCAGACAGCAGACGAAGTCTGTATTGTTCTATCTATTACATTAATCAGCGTAAGCATCTTCAACCACCGAGCATTCGAACAATGAACACACCCGCATATTACCTTCGATAATTTCCATCGAAGAGCGCATCTGCAATCTCCTCACATGTGCTGGGCAACTTGTAGGTTGTGGTTGTAGCACCCAACGATGCGGGAGCGTGTAGGTGGATTGGTTGAGCCCGACAGTCTTGAAACTTAAGCCTAATGTGAGTAATGAAATGAAATGACAGCCCAGTCACATAACCACTCACCGATTCACCCAGCGTCGCTATCAGAGACCGCTCTCGATAGTTGGTACGGCTATCACGGCTTCCCCACCTTCCTCGGGCCTTGGCTTTGTTCCGTTAGGTGTACAAGTGCAGCAGCCGGACTGCGACAAAAAGAGCTCACCAATAGTTTAAACGATCAACAGGAAGGGAAAACGGATTGTCATCGAGACAAGTCAAGGCCCGGATTGAGTACCAGAATGCAAGGGCGAACCTGATATTACACAAATCCGCGTCCTATATCGTCCCGCTCTGTTACAACGTGCCCTCTTGAGTGTCAAGGCAAAACACTATGCGCCAATAACGACAACCCTCGTCGTCGAAGTATACAAGACTCGACTGAGTCGAGCTTAGCATGCCCGTCTACAACATAAGAATGAGAATATGTCAGTGTTGTGACCTAATGACTTGTATCAAAGAAGTGAGAGACGTACCGAACGTCAACGAGACATCCTAAGCCACAGCCTCTCCTTCGGGTGACGCACTTCACCCTTTGAATCCAGGCTTAATTCGCAAGGTTGGAGCCAGTCACAGGGTGCCAGAACGAAACGGCGCAAGCGGGAACAGAATGGGGAAGGCCACAAAAGGACTGAGATTGAGACTTCCAGACGGTTGGTGAGAGGATAGGAGAAACTTGGAGAAGTCCGCTATGCTCAAAAAATAATCAGAGGACGTGTACCAACCTTGGGATTATACCGGCATTTCCTGGCATGCAAAGCAATGGTCTTGAGGTCCAGTCTGCAGCCAAGGTTGACCGTGGTGACGATGTTCTGCAGTGTAGGCACGATTCCGTCGACAGCAGTAATGTGCTGCTTCTCGAGCGACAGAGGGCCCGACGCGGCGGGGTGTGGGGGCAGCTGCTGGCGGTGTCGAAGGCCCTGTGGTGCCGTGTAGGAGTTGGCTAGCGGGGAAGGCCCAGGCAGTGACAAGCCATTTGTCGTGAACACGGTCAGCCCCTAGCCCCTATCTCGCGCCCCTATTTTCGTTTCATCTTATCTTTTGATCTTTCATTCATCTTATCGCTTTAACCCCTATTTTCCCTTTGACTCCGTCTCGGCATGGACACTTTCTCTATGGCACGCTGCCTCGTTCTCCCCTTGTTACATTTCATCCTTCTCTGCTACAGGCGCTGCCTTACGCACAGCCTTTTGATACTTCTATTCATTCGTCTCCCCGACTCATTTCTATTGTATTCTTCTTCTTCGCGCTGCCTCGCGTAGCCTCGCTCGGCCTCGGGCGGTTTCCATTCTTCCCCTTGTTCTTCTCTACGCTGCCTTACGCAGCTTCGCGCGGCCTCGGGCCACTCTTTGTCATTCTATTGTCTTCTTGCTTATTCGTATCTCGGACTCATCGCGGCTACGCACATATTCTGTAGAGTATATAAGCTAGCTAGTACACTCTGTATTTCCTCAGCTTGACCTCTTCGTCAATTCATCGCTTAACTCGCATCTGTTCCTGCTCTCCGCCTCTCGGCGCCTCCGCTCTTAGTCGCTCTGCATCTTATCTCGTCGTCGCCGATCGACTTCGAGTCTCATCTGCTCGTCTTCGTTCACCGTGTGGTGTTCGCCTCCGTCCGCTTAGGTCTTCTGACGCGTACTTCGCGACATTAGGTCAAGCTCTTCTACTGCAACCGGCGGTTTCGCCTACCCGCCCTTGCAGGCCTGTAACCGCTATCACCATTGAGTGCCAAACCTTTGGGCACTTCACCGCTGTCGACCGAAACCGTTACTCCGTCCACTCGCGACGGTCACTACAACCCAGAAACCAGAAGCTTTACACCCTGCACTACCAACCCCTGTCCTACTCGCTACAACCCTACTCTACCCCAAGAACATGGGATCGCCTAGTCGCACTCAACCCAGACGTGGAGCTCGAAGATCCCAACCTCAATAACGCATATCCATCCGTACCCCCTCTACCTCCGCTTCCTGTCCCACTCCCCGACGCTTCGCCGCCTATTGCTTCTTACGTACCATCCCCAGCTCCTTCTTCATCTTCTTCATCCTCTTCATCTTCAAGCTCTGAACAAGAGCGTCATTCTTCCCGAGTTTCACCTTCACTCTTCAATCTTCCTTTTTTACCGCCTTCTATTGCACCTACGTTCCACCAAGCCCACTTTTCACTACTTCTGTAACTACACTTCCGTCTGACTCCACGGCCTTTGTAAATACTGTTTCAACCTTTAACTTCTCTACTACTGCTTCCTCTTTCATCCCCGCTTACGTTCCATCGCCACTTCCCATTTCTGTTCAAACCCTGCCTGCCCGTTCCCCATCCCCGATCACCATGTCCGATCCCATGCACCAAGATGAGCCCCAAGTCCAACCCGCCACTGCTAACGACATCATTGACCAACTCGTCGCTGGTCAGCGAGTCTTATCCGAAACCCTCAACACACTCATGCTTCAAATGGCCAAACAACCCGTTGCCCAGGTCCACGCCAAGGTGGCAGCTCCAAGCAAAAACCCGATGAAGGATCCCGAACCCTTCAAAGGTGATGCAAAGGAGATCCGCCGCTTCCTGGCCTACTTCACAATGTGGGCCAGCCTCCAGGGTGAACCCCTGATGAAGGAAGGCTTGCGAGATGATAAGGCTTGGATAGCCTCTGCCCTCTCCTACTTCAGAGGAGACGCATCCCATTGGGCCCAGTCGTTCCTACAGCAGATCTACGACCACGACATAAGCACCAACAAGGTGGCACACCCCATGCCTTTCAACGCCACTTGGGAAGGATTTGTCAAAGCTGTGGAAACACGCTTTCGACCAGGAGATGATCGGGAAATCGCACAGCAGGAGTTGGACGCTCTCAAGCAAGGTCGAGGGACAGCTGCCTCATATGCAGCCAGTTTCATGGAGGTGTTCCCTCGCACAGGACTCTCAGAGGTTGATGCCATGCATCGCTTCAAGCAGGGCCTGGCCAAGGACGACAAAGCATGGCTCGCCTACTCCTCGCTGGTTAAAAAGCCCACCACACTGCTGGAGCTTTGCAACCAGGTATTAACAACGAGTTTGAGTTGAAGGACACCCATCCCCAACGCTCCTCTACGACTACTCGAGACCGTGATCCCTGGGCCATGGACATCGACGCTACTCGTACCAACAATGGACGCACCCGGGAAGACTTCACAGCTGCCATGCGGGGTCGGTGCTACGGTTGCGGATCCAAGACTCATGTCAAGAAGGATTGCAACCATGCAAGCACCCGATGCCCATACTGTCAGCGCACCGGCCACATCGAGAACGTCTGCCAGGACAAGTTCCTGGGTTACTCCAAGAACCGTGGGCTCAACCAACGCCGCATCCGTGCCACCACCACCAATGACACCTTCGATGTCTGTGCCTCCTTTAATCCTGTCCAGAACCCACCTGCTTCCATCGCCGCCACTCCTGCTCCTCCTGTTGCCCCAGCCATCCCAACCGTCTCAGCCGGCGCTCTTGCAGAAATGCAGCGCATTGCAAGAGACCCAACGCCAGATGCTCGCCCAAATTGCCAGAACTCCGAAAGGGTTTTTAAAGCGGGTGTCTGCTCGCGCCGAGGCGCATACACCCCTACCCCCGTACGCAACTTCCGCCTATGATTCGATCTCTTCTTGTAAACTTAGCACGACTCGTGAATTGAACCCCCTTTCATCCCACTTTCGTGTCCAAGCACAACTCAGAGGCAGGAATTGCGATACAAACTCCCCGGCAATGGTTGACACCGGCGCAACAGGATTATTCCTGGATGTGCCCTTTGTCTCCAAACAACGCATCACCTCCCATAAACTCCTTCACCCCATCGCCCTCTTGAACATCGATGGCTCGCCTAACCATGCAGGCGACATCACTCATTTTGCTCGCCTCAAACTCACCATCGACGGCTACACCGAATGGACTGATTTCCTCATCGCCGACCTCGGTGGAGAGGACATCATTCTTGGTCTCCCTTGGCTGCGCAAACTCAACCCTACCATCGACTGGCGCAAAGGAACACTCACCATCCCTCGCACCAGAATTTCCTCTGCTTTCATCGAGGAGATCCCAGACGAAGACGCCTATCCGACTTCTCGAGGTGCTCCCACTGGAGACGCACTGGTAGAAGAAATTGGTGTTGACGACGACTCACCTTCCACTCCTACTCCGACCCCCACCACTCCCCAACCAGCGTCTACCTCCTCGTCTTCACCTCCAGACACCCCAGACGAGCCGTTCCCCCCGGTTGAACCTGAACTGGAGGACTACAGACCTCCTCTCTGTCGCATTCGCGCCAATCGGAGGGCTCGACGTGAGTTGGTACGCAAGGGGCTGCTTGAGGACACTGGCGACCAAATTTGGTGCGCTGCTGGCTTCACGTACTCCCAGCAGATCGCCGAACAGAGTCAGAAGGAGAAGCCACAGAAGACGTTCGAGGAGTTGGTACCACCAGAGTACCGACAGCACGCCTCCGTCTTTTCCGAGTCTGAATCCCACCGTCTACCGGAACACAAACCTTGGGACCATGCCATCGACTTCACGCCCGGTGCCCCAGCCAATGTTCGCACCAAAGTCTACCCGATGTCGCAGAATGAGCAAGAGGAGCTCAACCGCTTCCTGGATGAAAACCTTGAAAAAGGCTATATCCGACCGTCCAAATCACCCCTCGCCTCCCCCGTCTTCTTTGTCAAGAAAAAGGACGGCAAACTTCGTTTCGTTCAGGACTACCGCAAGCTCAACGAATTCACCGTCAAGAACCGCTACCCACTCCCACTTGTTTCCGACATCATTGGCCGCCTCAAAGGCGCCAAATATTTCTCCAAATTCGACGTACGCTGGGGCTACAACAACATCCGCATCAAAGAGGGGGACGAATGGAAGGCTGCCTTTGCAACCAACCAAGGTCTCTTTGAACCCCTTGTCATGTTCTTCGGTCTCACCAACTCCCCTGCCACATTCCAAGCCCTCATGAACTCTATCTTCTCAGACCTCATTGCTGCTGGTAAGTCGCGGTCTACCTCGACGACATCCTCATCTTCACCTTGACCCTCGAAGAGCATCGCAAGATCACTCACGAGGTCCTTCGACGACTCAAAGCTCATGACCTGTTCCTTCGCCCTGAAAAGTGCGAATTCGAACGCCAGGAGATCGAATACTTGGGTCTAGTCATCAAGGAGGGAGAAGTTTCGATGGACCCAGCTAAGGTTGAAGCCGTTCGCAACTGGCCTGTTCCTCGCAACCTTCGCGCGGTTCGAGGCTTCCTAGGATTCGCCAACTTCTACCGCCGCTTCATCAAGGATTTTTCCACCATTGCTCGCCCACTCAACGACCTCACCAAGAAGAATGTGCCCTGGCAGTGGGGTACGCCACATCAAAACGCGTTTGATACCCTCCGCGATCATTTCATTTCCGCTCCGGTTCTCTTGCTCTGGGATCCTAGTCTGCCTACCCGCATCGAAGTCGACGCCTCTGGCTTTGCCACAGGAGGTGCCTTACTTCAGAAGCATGATGACGGCCTCTGGCACCCCATCGCATTCCGCTCCTCTTCCATGCAGCCGGCCGAACGCAACTACGAGATCTACGACCGTGAAATGCTTGCCATCATCGACGCTCTCAAAGACTGGCGACACTTCCTCGAAGGTCTCCCTCAGCCTTTCGAGATCGTCACCGACCATGCCAACCTCGAATACTGGCGCACCGCACAAGACCTGAGTCGACGACACGCAAGATGGGCCCTCTATCTCTCTCGTTTCCAGTTCACCCTTACCCACCGTCCCGGAAAGGCCAATACTCAGGCTGATCCCCTTTCCCGCCTCGACATTCACCAGGTCCACGACGCTGAAGACAACAGGCAGCAGATCGTCCTCAAACCCGAACTTTTTGCCAAACTCGCCGCCACCAGTATGCTCATCAATCCCCTCGAAGAGCGTCTCAAGCAGGCCAGCAACCGCGAAGCCGAAGTCCTTGCCGGTCTTGCTGCCCTGCGTAACTCTGGACCTGCTCGACTTGTCAATGGCCTACCGGAATGGGAGGAAGTCGATGGCTTGGTCTACCACAAAGGCCGAGTCTATGTGCCCAACGACGATGACCTTCGACGCGACGTCCTACGCCAATGCCACGACGACCCCACCTCTGGCCATCCTGGAATCCACGCCACTCTCGAACGCGTTGAACGACAGTACTGGTGGCCCAGCATGCGCGCCTTTGTCAAGAAATATGTTGAAGGATGTGACACCTGTGGTCGCAAGAAGCATATGCAGCATCCCCATGCCCTCACCCGTCCTCTCGATGTACCTGCTGGCCCTTGGGAGTCAGTCGGTGTTGACCTTATCACGCAACTCCCCAAAGCGAATGGTTACGACGCGATCATCGTCTTCACCGATCACTACAGCAAGCTCATCCACGCCCTCCCTTGTCACTCCAACATCACCACGGAAGACGTTGCCGACATCTACTACCGCGAAATTTTCCGCCTCCACGGCCTTCCTCTCCAGTTCATCAGCGACCGCGGACCTCAGTTCGCTTCCAAGGTCATGCGTGGATTGCTCAAACACCTCGGGATCAAGTCAAACCTCACCACGGCCCTACCACCCTCAGCCAACGGTCAGACTGAATGTGCCAACCAAGAAGTTGAGAAGTACCTCCGCATCTACACCAACCGTCGCCAGGAAGACTGGGACAAACACGTCCCCATGGCTGAATTCGTCATCAACTCCCGTGTCCACTCTGCTCACAACCGCTCTCCCTTCGAAGTCGTCTACGGTTTCCTTCCTCATTTCAACATTCCTATCGGCAATCCCTCCGGCCTCTTACCCATTGACGACCGCCTCCAACACCTCAAGGATGCTCGAGAGGATGTCGACGCTGCCTTACGACTGGAAAAAGGACACCAGAAGGACGCCTTTGAAGCAGGTAAACGGGCCGCAGATCACTTCAACATTGGTGACTATGTTTGGCTTGACTCAAGCGACATCAAGGTCAGAATCCCGGCTCGAAAACTAGGCGACATGCAGCTCGGACCCTACAAGGTCCTCGAGCGTATTGGTGAACTGGACTACAAACTGGATCTCCCTCGCAGTCTTTCCCGCATCCATCCTGTCTTCCACGTCGACAAGCTCTCTCGCTGGAAAGGAAACGACGTCAACGGCATCCTACCACCTCCTCCCGAACCTGTCGAACTCGAAGGCGAGGTTGAGTACGAGGTCGAATCCATTCTCAACAGCCAAGTCGTCAACCAAGGAAGAAAGAAGGTACTCCAGTATTTTGTCAGTTGGGCTGGGTACAACGATTCGCATAACTCCTGGGAGCCAGCTGAAAACCTCAAACGTTCAAGAGCCAAAATCAATGAATTCCACCGCCTGCATCCAACTGCCCCGCGCAAGATCTAGGTCATCGAGGACGATGAATCTTAGAAGGGGGGTAATGTCGTGAACACGGTCAGCCCCTAGCCCCTATCTCGCGCCCCTATTTTCGTTTCATCTTATCTTTTGATCTTTCATTCATCTTATCGCTTTAACCCCTATTTTCCCTTTGACTCCGTCTCGGCATGGACACTTTCTCTATGGCACGCTGCCTCGTTCTCCCCTTGTTACATTTCATCCTTCTCTGCTACAGGCGCTGCCTTACGCACAGCCTTTTGATACTTCTATTCATTCGTCTCCCCGACTCATTTCTATTGTATTCTTCTTCTTCGCGCTGCCTCGCGTAGCCTCGCTCGGCCTCGGGCGGTTTCCATTCTTCCCCTTGTTCTTCTCTACGCTGCCTTACGCAGCTTCGCGCGGCCTCGGGCCACTCTTTGTCATTCTATTGTCTTCTTGCTTATTCGTATCTCGGACTCATCGCGGCTACGCACATATTCTGTAGAGTATATAAGCTAGCTAGTACACTCTGTATTTCCTCAGCTTGACCTCTTCGTCAATTCATCGCTTAACTCGCATCTGTTCCTGCTCTCGCCTCTCGGCGCCTCCGCTCTTAGTCGCTCTGCATCTTATCTCGTCGTCGCCGATCGACTTCGAGTCTCATCTGCTCGTCTTCGTTCACCGTGTGGTGTTCGCCTCCGTCCGCTTAGGTCTTCTGACGCGTACTTCGCGACACCATTGCTCGCCGTCATGGTCGACGTCGCGGGCTGATAGAACCAGCCGAGAAGTGACCAGGCGCCGATAAACCCTCCCAAGAGGTGGCGAAGCACCGAGAGTTTAGGCCCCGTGTTCTAGGTCAAGCTATCCGAGGCTGAGCTCTGCCCAACCCTCCCAAGACGGGCATGAGAAAGCGCTGAAGAGAGGGGAGATGACGATGGGGAGGAAAGGCATCCGACTTTATGTGCCAGCGAGAATGTTCGTTGGAAACCGCAGAAAGCCGCAGGCGGCTACGACCGAGAGTTCAACAAAAGGTTAAATTCTGTAATCGAGCATCGCGACGCGGTTTCGTCGACGCGAATCTGGTTGAGTTTGTGGGCGCGTCGCGAAAAGGGGCACGTGTGGTAAGATTAGATAGACGACATGATGTCATTGATTTGATCTACGATAAGATTGGTGGGCCAAAGCCTCCGGCCCAGTCGGTCGGGCAGGCACCCCATCAGGGAGCCGACGGGTCGGTGACAAACGCCCGATGGCGGCGATGGGAACAGCGCCCAGTGATAGATCCGCCTGACGGTGGCACTGCTCCTTCCTTCTGAGGTATCTCGCGGCTTAAATTCCTAGGAATAAGTAGAGGGATTAAGTAGAGCG
Organism: Coprinopsis sp. MPI-PUGE-AT-0042; assembly: GCA_020736565.1. NCBI lineage: Eukaryota > Fungi > Basidiomycota > Agaricomycetes > Agaricales > Psathyrellaceae > Coprinopsis > Coprinopsis sp. MPI-PUGE-AT-0042. The sequence continues at coordinate 51,829 of JAHBOF010000284.1, read as the reverse complement.
ACTATCAAGCGTATCAAGGGAGTTCCTAGAGACATTCAGGAGGCTTGAACGATGGACCACTTTCCATTGGCGGCTCGCTGAATGTTCCAGTTGGTACTGGCGTTAAGCTGAGCCAGGTCCTGCCTGAAAAGGCACGTGGTTTGGATGGGGGCACGCAAGACTTGGTTCTGCTTGTAAGCAGAGGTGATGTATCCACGAAGAACGGGAGTGAACTCGGCAACCAGCTCGTTGTCAACCCTGATGTTTATCGGGATTAGTGTGCCGGTTCCACTACACGAATATGCGTCGACCTACCCAAATTCGTTCGCCTTGTAGAGGAGACTGGTGCTGACCGTGCCGTCGGGAGCGATGAAGCCTAGAGACGCGTTAGGAAACCGAGTAACGCCAATTCCTTGTCGACGAACCAACTCCCATCTCGCACTTGTCGTCAGTCTTGTTGGTGACGACAATGTTTCCTAAGCTTCCCTGGGTGGGTTTCTGATGATTGGGTAGGACATTGCATGAGTACGTCCCATCACTTTTAATTGACAAAATAAATCACCGTGAACTTGTAAGTCGTGGGTGGGCCCGGTGCGGAGATAGCGAGAGTGGTTTGCTGCCCGAGCCAGGAATAACAACTTTAGTGGGAATGGGATGGCGTTGAGAATGGGATAGGGCAAAATACAATGGGATAGAGAGTTTTTCAGTGGGATTGGAATTCAATGGAATTGGGGATTAAAGAGTGGGATAGAGCTAGACACGCGGCGCGACTTCTTCGTCCATGTGCGTATCTGCTTTGACTCGTGCTCGCTACTCAGAACGGCATGCCACATTTGGGTTCTGCCCAGGCGATGAGCTTGCTTGCGGTGTCTCAACCCAGCAAGACTATCCCTCATCTTCTGTATAAGCTCAACAATCAGCTCCATTTGAACATTTCCTATGAGTTGGCCTCGTCTAAGTTTGAAAACGAACTTGGCCGAGTGCTCAACTAGCACTCAATGTTGTCCTTCCAACGATTATTAGCGAAGAATGTCTATTAAGAGGTCCGGCAGCTCTAGCAGCCATGTGGAATGCGTCAAATACCGCCCAATGTGGAAAGTCCTCCGAAATCCCACTGATGGGATTGGGATACCATTGAATTTGCCATCCCATTGAATTCTTCACTACTCCATTGAATTTCGCGCTATCACATTCTTTTTCGAAAGTATTTCCTATCCCATCCCACTATAGTTGTATATACTCTGCCCGAGCTACATCATTCGTGAGCTGGGACATCTTATTCAGAGAGGGACGGCTGACTCACATCAATCTTGACATGAGTAGAAGCTGAGACAATGTCTTTCTTGTTGACCTGAGGCTTGATGAAAGCCAGCCTACCAGAGTGTATCAGCGATGTAACGCAGGAGCATGTTTCGCCAGGATCCCTCACTGGCTCTGATATTCGATGCTGGCTTCACATGCACCTAGCGACTCGGTTTAGCAGGCGAGTGTTAGCATTAGCCATCTTTGAGATGCGACAAACCTTCAGCGCCGAAGCCAATCACCCTGATAGCTTCCATCAGATGAGAAGCGAAGGATAAGGAGGAACTTACTTGAAGCACACGGGGAAGCAGTCGACAAAGAGCCTGTCGTTGGTCTCGAGGTCGTCGAAAGTCAACAACAGCGTCACATCGTCGCCGAGGTCTTCGCTGTAGGTTCGACGGACAGGTAAGCATAACGAACATTGTTTCAAGATCAGAGAGGGACTAACGCAGAGAAGTTCAGAGTACGAATGAAAGTCATGTCTTAGAGATAGATGGAAGAGTGGTGCGACTCCGAAGCTCATTTACCGACCTCCCTTGCATCTTTATAGGGCTCAAAACCTTTCTCCTTCCTGCTTTTGGTCCACCGCTGAATGTGTAGTCTGTGGCCTAGATGCTGTAACCCCAAAAATACCAAACCTCGTGCACAATTCAAGGATACTTCTTTGACAATGGGCGCCCACCAGGCTGCTTCTTGATGCTGGTAAGTGGGAAATGAGGGACATTTCAATGTATAGCGCTTAGACCGAGTCTGAAGCCGGGACAAGACCGTCTAGACTAGGCCCTGCCGCGGCAAACACCTGGACCTGTTAGGAGCTTTGGCCTTGGGAAACCCCAAGACAGCCTCAAGCCCAGCCAGGCCCGAAATGGTCTTGACGCTTCCAATTCAGGCCGCACATCACTGCTTTCGTCGTACGTCATGAAAAAGGAAGTGTCAGGTGCCGCTGCTTACTCAGGCCCCTATTTCAGAGTCACAGACAGTGCTCGTCAACCAAAAGAAGAGGCTCGAAAGGATTTCGAGCCCTATAAAAGATTCAGGAAGGTCGAGTAATGAACTTCAGAGTTACCATAGTCCTCGATCTTTCTCAACAATCTTAATATGACCTTTACTCGTATTTTGAATTTCTTCAGGTCAATTGTCGCTGCTCTCAGAGAATGTTTGTTATACTCACCTGTTCCGCCTGAACCTACAGCGAAGGTTTCGACGCCGATGCAACGCTGATGTTGACGTTCAATGACCTCGAGACCAACAATCGGCTCTTTGTCGATTGCTTCCCTGTGTGTTACAAGTACGTCCCAATTCCTTGACGTTCTCCGCAGTTTGCCTGAGGGAAGCTGTCAGGCTGATTGGGTTCGGTGCCGAGGGTCAGTCATTTCATTTTATTCGATGACGAGCTGTTCGGGCTTAATTCCTTCTCCAGGGCCATCTGAGGCCACCATTGAGTTTGAGAGCCAGTGAATCTGAATAGTTTTGGCTGCCGCCTGACATCGCTGAAATTGATTTTCGAGGCTGGCATTCATCAAGCCCCAAGTCAGCAAGAAGGACATCGTCTCGTCTTCGACTCATGTCAAAATTGACGTGAGTTCGCCCAACTTCCCGCTGGGCACAGGAGCTAAAATTTGTGCCACTAGCCCGGCCAGCAGACCAACCTCATCTCTTCGACCGCGTATCCCCCTACTTACAAGTTTTCGGTGAGCCTGGTCGCTCGACAACAACTCGCCGGATCCACTTATCTTGAATTGAACAGAAACCCATGAGTCGTGGGATAGCAAATCAAATCGTCGTCACCAACAAGACACAGGAGAAGTGTGAGATGGGTGTCGGTGCGTCTTGCAGCAATCGATGTGCCGTCGTCTACTGACATCTGGCCAAGGATTTGTCAACTCCGACGGCACCGTCAGTCCCAGCCTTCTCTACACCGCCAATGAGTTTGGGTTCGTGCTCTCGGTTTCTTGTAGCAGGGGACAAGGATGCTGATGGGTCGCATTAGTTCTGAAGGCAAGGTTGTTGCCGAGTTTACGCCCGTCCTCTGTGGCTACATCACCACTGCCTACAAGGAGAACCAAGTCTTGCGTGCTGCCATCCAGACTGCTTGTGTTTTCAGGGAGAACCTGGCTAATTTGAACTCTGAGACTAACTGGGACCTCAAGCGCGCTGCCAATGGAAAGTGGTTCATCGAGAGTGCTTGACACTTGTATCTTGAATGAATCTTGTCCATATTCCTTTAAGATTCTTGAGATTCTCTATATGTCCTTCTCCGTTCTAGGCCCCCCTTCTTTGGTGCCCGTAATTAGGCCAATGAGATGGCATATTTCCCTTGACTCTTGCGGCATCGCTCCAGGCTTGAACGGTTCATGATCCAGCCGGACGTGTCCCTAGAGACCACCTAGCTCTAAGTAAAAGTCGGCAGAGATGCGTCCGCGTCTAGGCTGCTGAGGTTGCATACAAAATGCGTCTGCTCGTGGGTGTTTGAACAGGCCTGATAAAATTTCGAGCTTATAAGGATTCAAACGCGTGTTACCTGTGATGGCATAATCTGGGTCGATCACCCCTCAATATTCAATGCTGACGAGATAAGGTGAGTAAAAGTGTACTTGTACTCCCGGTCCCTGTTTGAAGTCACCGAATTTTTTATTACTTTACTATCCACTTTGTCTCGAGCACGCCTTGGGCGCTCATGCACATGCCTTTGGCACGATTTTCCCTATTAGGATGGTTTCTTTCCCTTTCCAACTGATTGATCGCAGGCGCCATCTCACCGACCGCCTTCCCTCGTCCTCCTCGTACTTCTTCATCTTTATTTCTCATATAGTGCCGCTCTGAACATTTCTTTCTGGGACAGACAATGTTTGAATGAGGTTCGGGAGTATATACGAGAAGAGTGGGGTGGTATTAAAATAAAAAATGGTATTAGGACTAATAAAGGTGTGATTGAAAGGGAAAAGGTGGTATTGGAACAAAAAGGTGTTATCCCTCGTACAACGGTGGGATGGCGGATCAGTGGTTGCACCTGACATCACTTGGACATCACTCCTTGCCGCTAGACCACCATGCTGGTCGTTTGCCCATTTGGTACACACCTCCGTTGTATGTATATCTTCATTTAACTGTTGCAAAGGCACGGCTATGAGTGGGGTATCTTGGTGGCCAAAAAAGCGATTGTTGGACTTGAAAAATAGGGGCTTCTGACGAAGCGCTCTACTGTCAGACTAGATGAGCTGGTAGACTCGATTTCTTGATATATTCTAACACTTTACTTCCTCATGTACCTAAAATGGCAAGTTGAATTTCTTACGAGCTCTGCAGTCAGGCGGAATAGACTCCTTTAGACGACGGGTTGAAGGTTGTGTGATCTTGTGTCGGGGTTTGAATTTGCCTGAGCCTGGACCAGCGCTAATCAGAGCACCACAAGGTCCTCGTCGATCTCTAGATTAAACGGGATGTCTCTACATGTGGAACCGTATCTCAGGAGCACCTTACCAAGAGTGGTATCAGCAATCAATACCACCTTTTTAGTTCGACACCACCTTTTCCTTGCCGACCACACCGTTTTCTGTTCAATCGCACCTTTTTGTTATGCAACTACACTTTTGAAATTATTACCACCCCACCTTTCTCGTTATCTCCCGAGGTTCGGGGCACCAATTTAGAATACAGACCTCTTATCAGGGGAAGTTGGAAATTCATAGATCCAAGTTTAGAGCCCCCGAACATACAAGCTCATCCCCCTTTATTTCATGCTGTCATCTCTTTTTATTATTCTCCAAAACCGATGTCTCTTTGTTCTGAATACGTTCCGCCATCTTCTAAACCATCCAAATCGCCATGCTAGCCCTTGCAGCAATCCATTGCAATTCGATTTATCTTCGTCAGCTAAACTCGAGGAGACTTTTACTGTTACCTTTGCATTAGTGTTTAACCCGATTTGCTTCCTCTATTGATGCTATCTGCCTGTCCTACACTGTCTGGAATTGACCGTCTTCCATGGATGAGATAGGGGCTGACCTTTGGAAACAACCAAGACCAAACAAACGCAAAACCCGTCTTTCTCGACGTTCTGCGGCTTCATGCATTTCCTGTGTTCATCGTACATCCCTAGATACATCCATCAATGTCTCTAAACATGGTATTTACTGCGTATTTTACTGCTATCCCCCTTGGGCTCGGTGGCCATGGCCCGGGTCAACTCCGAAGCCATCACTCGCGCATGAATTCGAAATCCATCTGCGACGTTTCTGCCAACCGTCCCCTATCCTCCCTCCTTCCTTACTCCCAGGAGGTCTCGCAGGCAACCACAATTCAGACGTAAGGAACGCTCATAGGAAGGCAGCAGCTTTTCAAAACCTAATACCCTGCCCTCATTGACAGGCAATAAGTAATGTCTGAGGCCAAACCTCGGAGGAAGCTTTTGCAATTGATTCAGCAGGCTTCGAGGAAGATGCTTCGTGGAGGCTCCAAGGTCAGCACATCTCATTGCGGTTCACTCTTCGTTATTGTTTGGCTATCTAACAACCTGTAACCTGTCCCAGGTGGATATTACCAAAAATATACCAATCCTGCCACCAGAACTGCTTCAGGAAATTGTCGGTCACCTTTCTGGAAAGGTGGACACCAGGGCTCTACGGTCTACGAGCTTGGCCGCTCGCGCGTTTCGCGCCCCTTGTCAAGAGATATTATTCTCCGAAATCCTCTTAGAAAAGCCTTACACGCACCCTGGAAGCTACTCTCCATGCGGGGCTCTTCTAAAAGCTCTGGGGGATTCACCCAACCTCCTGACTTATGTGAAATCGGTCATAGTACGCGATCGGTTTAGTCCCATATTCCCTCAAGACACAGGCAAGCAGCCACCCCTAGATAAGAGTGTATCTACCCTCATCTGTCTTCTTTCGAGACAGAGGCTCGAGCTAGTCAGCGTTGCCGGCTGGCGAGGGTCTTCGACCCCGGAATTCCAAGAAGCTGTGCTGCGACTCATCGGATGCCCTTCGATCACAGTCCTCGAGCTCGACTTCCTCCAAATCGACATTATTCGTGCCATCAGCAGCTCACATATCACGAAGATGGCACTGATCGCCATGTACGGGGGACCATGGGGCCCGTTTCTCTTCACCGAGGAGATTCCCCAAAAGGTCTCACCGGGTGTCCCTGTCGTCCACCTCAAGCAGCTCTCCATCACTGAGGATAAGGAAGAGGTAAACGCTGTGCTCGATCCCTCTAATAACATCCTACTTGGCCATCTGCAAGACCTACACATCCATGTTACCCCCGAGCCGTTTGTTGCCGAAGGGAACATTGCAGGTCTTCTCTCTGCGTGTGCACCGTCCCTTAGGAGACTTAATCTAGATGCCAGTGAGTCTAAAAATGTGAATTACGACCTTGAGCAGGACTGATACCCCTTCAGTTGTGCTCAAGTACAAAGCAATGGAGTGCCTCCCAGCGTTTGGCCGAATGGTCCACCTGGAAGAGTTCAACACTGATTGTTGCAGCTACCAAAAAGGACGCGATGGTCGCATCAACCTGTACGGCTGGCTTCCAGACGTTATATCAGCCCTTCCCTCTCCAAACCGACTTGGTTCAATGTCGATCTTTCTGAGATACCATAGCCAGGGGGAGATCGACGACGAAACTCCTTTCTGGCATCAGGTGGACAAGATGCTGGCGTCCCAAGATAACTTCCCTCACTTCGGCGACATGCTCGTCAAGTTTCCAGCACTGTCCTCAGTCTCATCGTATCGCAATACTTCAGCCGAGAACCTCTTCCCAACTTTGTCGGACGCAGGCCTTGCCAAAACCACTCATTTGGATGAGTGGACCTAGTCTGTCCGATCGATAGATGAATGGCCATGAAATGCAGTAGGACATCAGACAATAATAAGTGATTTCAGATCCTTCTGGTTTATACTTCATGAGCAGCAAGCTCAGAACAGAAACAAGGGACTAAAATGAAATTGATTAGGAGGGGATTTCGGCTTGAGGTGTGAGGCGGACAGCATGTCGTCTGAAAGTGTTGCTGAAGTCGGGAGTCGCAGAATGGACTGTAACACGGTTGTCCTACGAAAAGCAGGGGTAAATCAGTTTAAAAGATCCAGCGACTTTTGGCTTCGACGTACCCAAACGACGAGTGTACCAGGCTCATAGGTAGCCCGAATGTGGAAGTCTGCGCTCTTAGAGATGTGGTCGTACAAGAAGTTGAGGAGGTAATCCGATTCTTCTTTCTTGAAACCAACGATATTGCGAGTAAAACCTTGGTTGACATAGAGCGCTTTTTCACCTGTGACTGGGTGAGTGCGAACCAGAGGATGCTACAAGTGCCGTGTCAGAAGAATCGAAGCTTGGCTCAGTTCAAGTAGGCGTACCTCAGTCTCTACGGGCTCGCGGCGGACGGGGCCGCCACGACGTTTCGAGAAGTCCGCTTGGCGAACCGCAGAGTGCACAGCGCGAAGACCTTCTAATCTCTTTTTGAACTCATCTGAAAGGCGATTGTAGGCTTCAACTTGAGAAGAGAAGATGGTATCCCCGCCAGTCTCTGGCTGTCAAGGCGGAAGAGATCTGAGATGGTGGTTGAACAATAGCAGAGATCATATATCTTACCTGGTCGAGGATGAAGAAGAAAGTGGTGCCTGGGGGCTGGAGTTCATAAGAGACGTCGGAGTGCCAGCTAGTGTGGTTGATGCGGTCGTCGCCCAGGTATTCCTTGAAATAGTCATGCGAGGGATCCCTATACACGACATGGAATTCAGGATAGCCTTTGACGTTCCCAGAAGTAGGGTGCCGTTGAATGGGGCCAAAGTAGCGAGCGATCTCAATCTGGCGCTCTGGACCAAGGTCCTTGAAATCCTGGTCACGGAAAACGAGGACCTTGCGTTCAGCAGCAAAGAGGGCTAGTTCGTCCAGCCCCTCCTTGGATAGTTGGGAGACCTGCATGCCCTGGATCTCCGTTCCGAGGTAGGGGCTGAGATGACGTAGTCGGGTGTTCTCAGTCAAAAGGTTGGGCTTGGAAGGATCAGCACGAAGACCAGGGTCGGAAAACTCTGTAAGGCTTGTCAGCATGGTAGTAGACGGGGTTCACATGAACACATCTTACCGTGGATCTTGGTGGCCTCCCACTTTTCGTTCAGGTCGTAGTGAGGATAGTAGAAGGGGTATGAGGGCTCCTGCATTAAAAGGGGTAAGCCAAGTTCAGCTTAGGGGCTTCTAGGGACACGTACATCTCCCTGCTTGCCATTGGCCTTGCTGTTGGGTTCAGCGTCACGAGCAGCCAACTTTGGATCAGTCTTGGCGCTTTCGTGGACAGCGGCAGGTACACGGTCAGCAACGGAAGGTGCCATTGTCTGGTATGGATAGATGAACGGGCGTGGCAAAAGTGCTGATGTCCCAAGAGCACTTTGTCTGCCTTATAAATGGGAAGGCGAAGCGCAGCTTCCCATAGATAGTCGAATTCTGCATGCGAAAGAAAGGCATTCTTGCACCACCATGACCAGAGAGCTCGCCATTGATGCTTAGCAATTCAATCCTAGCAAGGGCAACCTATGGTAGTATAAGGAACATGAGAAGACCATAGAGGCGATGGTGTTACCAGTAGTCCAAATTGCGCAAAATGTCAGATTGCTGAAGTGGCACTCTTCGATTCCAAATTTAAAGAGAAGCGGCTCCACAGCGCAGATAACAAAGGTCTGCGCCTCGTCAAGTCGGTTGAGTATGGTGGGGTAGAGACGGGAGGAAAGTCACCTGGCCCATAAAGCGCATGCGGGGGTTGACGTGATTGCGTCAAGTGGCCATAGTTCAAGATAAGCGGCTGATTGCCGCCGGAACAGATGTGATTCTGAGATGGTCAGAGATAGTTTGTCGTTATCGGCGTTACTGGTACATTCATCACCTTCATCACTGGGACTGTTGCAGGTGTAGCAATTCGCTGCACCACCCTCTAAGCAGTCTTCAGAGTCAGACTGGGTATCGCTCTTTCGAGCTGGAGTCTATGTTAGCAAAGGTGAAGTGCGCCGTGCTCAAGAGCAGGACTTACATTTCGCCTATTCCGTTGCCGTCCTGAAGAGTGTTGAATATCCAATGGATGCCTATCTCAGGGTGGTGATACTCATTGAGATATCTACCGAACCTCGGTCGCGGAGGGCCTGGAAGTAACACTCTTCCCAGGTTTCTTTCAAGATGGGTTTCTGGGAATCATCGCAAGATAGAAAGTTGATATTGAAGCGAATCTCTGATAGCTGAGGGAAGCGTCGAGCCAAAGACAACGCCCTATTAACGCTGGCCCAAAAATCATCATCGCAAAGCCCGTCAAAGTCCGAAACGTCACAGAAGATGGAGTGAAGTTGAATGCGACGAAGGCGGGACGGGGTGGGCAGTTCGTCTAAAAGCATTGGGAGTGTAGTTGTGAAGCTTTTCGCCTTCATCGGTCGAGGAATCGATGATCAAGTCGCTGAGGTTCACGAGCTAGCCCATGACCTCGGAGGAGATGGAATTCGATGGGTTTAATTCCACAGCTAAGGCATTCTCAGCGCCAGTCTGTCTAGAGTCAAAAATGCACTCACTACGGGCATGGAACCGTAATCTTTCCAGAGTACGCTTGATGATCTCCCGAACCCCTTCATCAGATTCTTGAGAATAATCCAGTGTAAGACTTTTAAGGCATCGAAAGCCACCTTCCAGGGCGAAGCGAACTTCTTCAGCCTCCGCCTTTATAGTCAGTGATTGGATTTGGATTTGGGCTGCCTTGTCCCGAGCTGTAACGAATGAAAGATCAGGCCAGGTGCGTCGAGACGGCGTGCTGCGCAGGTATGGTATGGCATGAAGTCAAGGTGCCCTGTGAGTAAAGTTGGGCATTGAACTAAAGCAACGAGCGCATTGGCCGCTTGCGGGTCCCAATGAAGCGAACCCCCTTCCCAAGGACCAAGTTGTAGGTGCAGAAGCGGTTGGCTTGCAAGCTGGGTCAACACCAGTGAGTAACTGGAGCATATGGTCACGTCAACCTGGAAGTCTCTCCTCCAATCGCAGCTTTTTACGGTTCGGGAATGCGTTAGGAGGTGTGGGGAGCGTCGGTACACTGTTGCCAGTCCGAGTGATGGCGAAGAGCCTCCGGGCTTCGCCTGAGCTCGCCTGTCCAAAGAGATATCCGAAAACAGTTGCTCTTGGCATATGGCCCATACAACGGAAGAGGTCAGGGCAAAAGCGCAAAGCGTTTCCCTTTCTCCATTAAGATGGCCAACGACTTCGCGAAGAAGTTCAGGGGGAAGTTGCGGAGACTGATTCATTGCATGCTGTTTTTGTTAGCATCAGCCTTTTCATCATCTTGCAGACTTACATAGTGTCTATGTAGCTACTTGCAGTGCTAATAGGAGTCGCCAATTCGTCAAGGAGTTTGCAAGGTGTCATGAGAAGGGGCACCAGTTGGCGGTACCATGAACGCTACCACGGTCCACCTATGGTATTGGAACAAAGTGGGTGTGCACGCCTCAACCATCGCCAGCGCTGCACCCAAGGAGCCGGACGAGAGACGAGGGGAGAATATATGACAGGATTATCCCTTTTTGCTTCGTCCTCATCGAGAAAATATGCCGCAATTATGGGGTGAGATGCGCGGAGGTGAGTGGTAGTTGAAAGGCAACCAGAGAGGTGCTGGATGATATGGCCGTGAGTCGTCTGTTCGATTCCAGCTTGGCGAAGATGTTTTCTCAAGCTCTTGGGTCAAAAACAACATGGAATTTAGCATGTTGGGGCGACAACTAGACAATGGCGTAAGGTAAAGGGAATTACGGTAAACTACAGATCAAACGAAGGTCGAAGTGAACGAAAGTGTCTCCTGATTGTCCTTGGTCAGGTACCAAAGTAAAGCTTGGTGAATGGACAGGGAGGCAAAGGCAGCAGCGACAGGAGAGGATGAGGCGCAGTGCGTGTGGGACGCAATCAAGGCGCAACGACTTCCGACGTCAAAGGCAGCAGTGAGGGCAATCATGAGGACGAAGCTGAAGGAGAGGTTGGTGAAGGAGTATGCAGAATCGGAGAGGAAGAGGAGGATGGAGGTAGCTGGACTGAAGCCTGGTGAAGCAAGGTTTTTGGATGCTACAGCACACCTCCCTCGCCAGCATACCAGCCTGCTGGTGCACCTGGGAACAGGACATATCGGGCTGGGGGGATATCTGAAGAGGATAGGGAAACAAATGACAGGAGAGTGCCAGGGCTGTCAGGAAGAACAGGAGTCAGTCAACCACTTCATGTTTCGGTGCAGGAAGTACCGGGAGGCGCGGACGAGGCTCAGGAGGGAACTACAGCAGGGAGCAGATGACCTGAAGTCACTTCTATCGGAAAAGGAGGCGTGGCCGGCCCTATTTCGGTTTATAGAGGAGACAGGACGATTTTCAGAGGCAATGGGGCACTTCACAGAGGTAGAGATACCGGAAGACAGACCAGGAGGACAGGAGGAGCAACGGGAGAGGAAGAGAAGAAAGAAGAAGACTCGGGTGGTGTAAAGGACGGAAAGATGAACAACAAAACGAAAGTATTACGGGGAACCACTTTCGGTGCGCAGCGCCCTTCTCCCCACCAACCTTTATTCTTAATTTCGACACAAACCTAATTACCGCATTCTGATTCGCACTGGGCTCTCCCACCATTTTTATTTTTATTTGGACATCACGCTATTAGCATACAGTACGCATAGGGCACCCTGCCAACCTATTACTCCGCAGCCAAAAGGCGCGAACCCGAGACGCAGGTAGATACTAATCAGGATAGGGCCCATCAGTGAGCCAGTAGGTAGTTCTCTAGGCCGTTAGCGTTTCGATAAGGCTCTGCCAATGAAATGTTTCTATCACTCAAAAGCTTGGTGAAAGTCCATAGCGCTTGTAACAAATGTCCGAAGAGAAAGAGATTGTTTTTGAGAATTCGAGGCTGGTCGCTTATGGGTACGTGGCCTTGATGAGGTCTGCGGCCTTCTCCGCAACACCGTACAATGTGGCAGACAGATGGGCGCTAACTTGCATGGGGAGCACAGAAGCATCCACGACACGAACATTGGCAGTATCGTAGACACGGAGCTGGGCGTTGACAACACCTAAGAAGCGAAAGCTTTAGCCACGGTGGGTATAGGAGAGAAAAACGAGCCATCTTACCTCCAAGACTGCGCCTCATCATGGAGGCGGTACCAATTGGGTGAGAGACGGCATTGAAGTTATTCCAGATCCAAGACCTCCATGCTTGCTCACTGCCGCGTTCAGCATTGTCAGGAACAGCACCGCCGGGAATGGTTTCTCCAGTGGACAGGGTGCTAACGTTTGACGTAAGTCTCAGAAATATTCAAAGTGTGATGTTTTACCTCAGAGGGGCGGTCGAGAGGACGCGACGGGTCAACCTAGATGCTGCGATCTGCACTTCCATATCAAAGTCGACGCTGAAGTAGTTCACGATGACTTGAGGTTTCGTAAAGGGATCCGAGCTCTACTCGAGGTATAAGATCGAGCATCATGTCTCGCGAATCGAGGTACGCACCGTGATCTGAAGACGACCTCGGCTGAACGGCAGCAAATTCCACATCTGGATGCCCAAAGTACTGTAAGATTGCTATCAGCATTGAATGAATGCAACAGGAAACAAGAAACGTACTCAGGATAGCCATAACTGAAGAACATTTCCGCAATGGGGGCTGATATCATGTAAGTAATAAGCGCGCGGGTCACGAGGGAAGATGCGCACCGTTCTGGTTGATAATGTGATCTGCCTGGATTTGGAAGATTTGTTGCAGAGTGCTGGCAGGCAACCCAGGGGCAGCTTGAGAAGACGCCCAGGAAGAGAGTGAGGACCAGATACGGCTTGCTACGGAGCTTGCTTGAGACCCAAAGACTTGGTACAGATTGGGGAAAGCAATAGAGTTGGAAGGTCCATTCCCACCCGGGTTGAAGCCATTGCCACGGGCACCGAATTGGCTCATCGTCTAAAGTTTGCGTAATAGGACGAGCAGAAATCAGTGCTCTATCAGAACGACGATAAGAACTTTCCTACCTGTTCCTGAAGGTTCTTTCCTACACTTTTAAGGTCAACTCGGGTTTGAATACCGAGAGGTCCCAGAACGGCTGAGTCTCCAATTCCGGACAGTTGAAGCAATACAGGGCTCTACAGTCACGTGTCAGCCTTCTCTGGACGACCTTCCAGGGCGAAAATGCCCACCTGAATGGCACCAGCAGCCAAGATGACCTCACGCCTGGCAAGCGCAGTGTACCTGGTCGAACCACCACTGGCAGGGGCGAACTCTACCCCAGACGCCCGGAAAGGAACAACGTTATTGGACCAGTTAATTTTGGTCACCTAAACGAGAGGGAAGTCGTCAGTCCCTGGCACCCAGGGCGTTGAGGTAAAACTGACAAAGTGCCTCGTCAAAGTAACCCAGTTCGTGCGTTGGCTCTCAACGGGTGTCAGATAAGCCTGGATCGATGAAGATCGATGACCAGAATCGCGCCAGTTAATCATCTGTGTTCCAGAAAGTCAGTACCTTAAGTGCATAGCGTGTTTCGGACTACTTACGAGTGGCGTGATCGCAACACAGTTGGCGTTGCCTCCATTCAGATCGGCACAGCGAGTGATTCCGGTGGTCCCAGTCATGGTTGTCATGAAATGCTGCTGAGGCAGGCCATACATGTTATCCGGATTGGTAACTGCCACAGGCCCATTGAAACCGTGGTAGGAATCAACAAATTGGGCACCCTTGGACTGTTGATCGGCGTTGGGTGGTGAATACGATTCAGCCTACGAGGACTGTCAGAACGGCGCAAAGAAATAATTTCCTTCACAAACTTTCTTCATGTAGGAGAAAACGCCTGCCCAGTTCCAGCCAACGCTAGCCTCACTAGGTTCAAGGAGATTACTCCATACGTCATATTGAGCTTGTTGGCCTCGAGTAAACGCTGCACCGTTGATCGAAGCTGGAGGGCATGAGATTAGCTTCGAGGTGGCGAAAGAAGTGACTTCACGTACTTCCACCACCGAGGGTTTTACCACCAATGATTCCGCGTCCATGGTCTGTTCCCCAGGACCACATCAGCTCGGAGCCAAAGGCCTCGCCATAGCGAAAGATGTCGTATACGCGACCGTCGTTCCTGTCATCACCTCCAGCTTCGATGACGAGAACAGTTACACCAGGATTCTCGGCCAACCGGGCGGCTACGGTTATGCCAGCCAGACCACCACCAACGACGATATAGTCGTAGGTTTGGCCATTGACTGCACCAGCCGAGGTTGTGACGCCCCGCTTCTGTATCGATGGGGAGCCCGATACGAATGCGGCCAGACACAGGGCCAAGAGGGAGGTCGTAGCGCCCAGTCGAACCATAGATGAGAACTCGTGGGGGAGGAGGGAGGGGATGTTTTGGGCGGGACCCCGACGATGTCATTTATATATCCTGCCGACCCACAAGATCAGGCGATGAAACACAGACCTGCCAGTTCCTGTGAACCGACATACTCGCTGACATGGATCTTTGTCGTGACATGACTGCATTCGTCCGTGTTTTCAGGAGGAGAGCAGACTAAAATTTGAATATGCTTGCTCGGAGTTAGCAGCAGCCGCTGTCCAACCAAAGTTGAGACCTGTGGGGGTGTAGCCCGCTTTCTATCCACTCCGTGACATTGTTAGAAAACTACTATTCTGATGGAATAGATAACCTACATGTTCGCTTTGCATAACGCACTATAATGCACCATCGTCCTCGAAAGCACGGGCCCCTGTCGCCCACGGAGCGGAACAAGGCTGGGCAGTGGGCTGACATCATCTTCAGCGGGATGCATATGGCCCTGGGCTTTTTCCTCCGTTGCCCACTGCCCGAACGTCAATCCAAAAGGCACTGAGCGCCGGTGTTTCAGGGGAACGGCTTTGGACGCCGCACCACGCAGGTTCCGTTGCCCTTACCCACCCGACTCCCAAAAATAGGCGCTGGTACTTAAACCCACCCCCACGCCGAGCACAAAGTTGCTCGCGTTACCGCCCAGATATGCACTTACTTGTCCCACAGTCCGACTGTGCCTTTGCCTGTCCTTCCTGAGTGGAAGGGATAATTGTGGGAACGATTATGCATGGGCAAAGCTTGGTGTAGTCATCGCGACTGACAGGTTCAATTTGATGTCCGGTCCGGACTCCTTGCCCAGCCCCTATCAGCCGCCCATGTTGGGCGCTTAGCTGTTATGGGTGGCTTTGCCAAAAAGCCCTCAAAGAAACTAGTGATCGTGGAATGAATCTTCGTGCACGTAACTGCCTGTTAGGCTCTCATTCGAAAGGAGAGAGCTTCCCGTGAAATACAGATCAGGTTAGCGTCCACCTTGTAGCCGCGGTGTCCTGCCATCTATTGATAGTCATATCTCTCTTGGGTTAGAGCACAAGATGACGGGGAGCGAGCCCCCGGGGTAGACCACGGTTAATTAAAGCACCTCGTTTTCTATTCCGCTCGAGTCGTACATTGTAACGATCTAAGTGAAGTCAAATGTACTGAGCGTGGACAGAGAAACTCCCAACTTGCAGTCATTAGCGTTACAGCTTCTGACCGTTTGGAGTGAACAAACGTCCACAGTCAATTGTATGAGCGAATTTGTACCTCTTACCTCGTCTCTGTAAGACCAGGGATGAGAAGCAACACCATGTTCTCGTTCGGCATGCAGCGGGGAAGCCAGCGAAATATACTAATGAAGTTATCGCTGTCTTCCTCCCAGCAACCAGCGGTGATTTAATTCAGCGTCGTGCACCCCCACTCAACTTTCATCGATTAATTTGATTTCGGTCGTTTAGCTTCAGAATGGGCAAAAATTCTGGCGAGCTCTGCTAGAAGCAGCGCTAGCAGTGACATTTTCAATGACCGAGTGGCCGACATGAAGGTGACACATGAGCTCCAAGTTCACCGTTACGCGCGGTGCTGTAAGAGCATCCTCTACTGCAAGCCACCTTTCGTGCATGTGGTTGACTTGAATAGCGGGTTTTGTCATTCAGAGACAGCCTAACTCAATATCCACGTTTCCAAGCTCGTGCGGTATCCCCATCTTTTCAGATCCTCCTTTCCAACGGCAAATGTCTTCCTTGAGAACCTTGCATGGAGATCATCGAGGCGCTTCTGACTTGATAGTATAGTACAACGAGAAGAATCGAAGAAGCTGACCACAGTCACTTGGTATCCCGCCTTGAACATCTGGAAGGCCAGATGTGCGAAGCGCCTCTAGTTATGAAGTAGAAGATATTGCATAGGATAGAGTGAATGAAAGAAGGCCAGGGAGAGGCTAGCTAAATTGCCCAAGGAGACGGAAATGAAGGAAATGGCGCCCTTCTACCTGATTTCCTAGTGCAGCCGCTTCAATACCGTACTCTGTCCCAGAAAAAGGAGAAGCCTCCAAGCCAACAGCCGCACAAAGTGTCCCATGAAGTTTTGGCCCACCTTTCTTGCGCCCAAAGATTTAGTGTCCGCCCACAAGAGATTTGCCCAACAGTGGCTTCGACCCTTCTACGCCACTTCATGGCTCTCGAGAAGGGACCAAGCATAGCTTGGCCATCTACACCAGGAACAAAGAGCGTCTCGAGCTCCTGCCTATCAAAGCCCTGAGGCCGAGGCAAAGTGACTTAGCCCAAAGCCGGTCAGGTGACCATTGTCCTGACGGTCCCCTTCACCAGCTGTGGGAGTGACCCCGGCCCAACTTGAAGTGTCACTGAATGCGACATGCTGAGGTATGGCGGGGTCGGTGACGACGGGATCAAAACTCATGTACCCCCCTTGTGGCCGGGATTGAACACGGGCAAACTCTACGGGAGGAGGGCTTGGCGCATCGTCGTAAGTCTGTTCAAAATGGCCGCTTCCAATAGGGTGGCTAGAAGCATCCATCAGCAACCATTCTCTATACGATAGCCTGAGATCACTCACCCCAAAGACCTGAAATCAGCTGAGGGATCCCCCATGAGTATTGACGAAGAGCTACCACCACGGTTGCCTGGAGGACGCGATATTGGCACATCAAGGACAAACATGTCGCCCGAAGAGTTGATATCAAGCATGGATGGCTGCTGATTTAACAAAAATCTGTTGTGGATGGGCACCAGGCCAAGTTCTGCTGCATTCCCCATTGGAGCGAACTGGTCATTTATGCCTTGCTGTAAAACGCTACTCCTCGGTGATTGATGAGAGTCGACGCCACAATACTCGAGATTGACCCTCGACGCCATGTCGACGGGCTGTGGCATATCCACGCGATGAAGATTGAATTCACTATTCAGCTGCGGATTAGGTGAGGGCGGATAGTTGGTCCTATAGCCATCTAGGGACTGAGAGGCACTTCGAAGATGGGTGGAAGGGGAATTGACGTTGTCGGAGCCTCTGTTGCGTAGGCCTTCAAACGAGCGAAATGAAGTGAGGACAGAGGCAGTGTTATGGTGGACAAGTTGCTCGCCTCCTGTAGAGATGTGGGGAGCGTGGGTTCCAAGTGAGGCGTCGGGGGAAACTTCACCACGAAGAGGCCCTTGCTTGGCTTTTGGCTTACACAGGCGAGGCCTCTGTTTATACATCGCTTGCAGGAGGGATGCTCTCCACTACACTGTCCGAGCCAGCGGTTAGTTATTCTAGCAGTTGCCGAAATAATAATCGCTGCGTACTTTGGCCTTTCTCAGGCGACATTTCTCACATGCCTGGGCAGTGCGAAGGCGAGGGTGGTCTGGTGTACGGCAGAAAATGCTCGTATTTGGCTCTGGTGATCCAGACAAAGGATAACTACCATGCGCTACGTTCCCGTACTGCGAAAGGGGTGGAGAGAGCCGAGGTGGGGGATAAGGAGAAGGACTGGGAAATGAATCATTATGCGACACATTAAGTTCATGCGCCAAAGGATTGCGATCCAAAGGGGTCCAAGTCTGAGACGAGGCGTGGTTCTGTTGAAAGGCAGGGTACCGAGGAAGGTGAGCGTGCTGGTTGGTTGACAGAGATGCTGGATAAAGATCATGCTGCTGATGGAACGGGGGCATATAATTGCCACTGCTAGCGAAGCCGTCGAAATTGATGTTTCTATTGCCAGCCGAGTTCTGACGCGAGCTAAGGCGATGGCCGTGAGGGTATGAAGAGGCAATGGAATCGGAAGGACGCTGAGTGGAAGAAGACTGTTGATGGTATTGGAGACCTTGCAACTGCCTGAACTGCATGCTGTCTTGGGTGTCGGAGGGAGGATACCAAAAATTCATCGGATGAAAGAAATATAAAGGGGGAAACTGCCACTCTATTGTGCGGGGCTTTTGAATGGAAACTGAATACCGTTAAGCCATGGACCTGAGAGCGTGGATCTTGGCTTTGGCGCCGGTCTGATGTAAGGAGTATGTTCGTAGGCACTCACCGTCCAGGCAAGCCACCGATCTAAGTGATGATAGAAGTCACGGTCCAAGAATAGCACGGCGTATGCAAAGCCGAAGAACTAGAAGAGCTGCAGGTTCGATGGCTGCCTCCGCTGAGGTAGGAAGTCCAGGCACGACGAGGTTGTAGAATTTGATCGGTGGTGAATCCTTCGCCTTGCGATTGTTAGCCCTTAGTTGGCCCCGTTAGTTGTGTTTGTATTGATCCGTATGCAACTACCTCCGGGAGTGAAGAAGAGTTTTGAGACGAAGGAAGGAAGATGGAATTGCGAGCGCCTTTGCTTGTTTTCTCGACAGATACATGGATAAGCACCTCGCAAATTGGAATGAAGCCCAACGTAGCGCTCAAGTACGCTGACCATGTGCGTTTGTGAACTATTCGGCGAGCTCTTAGACATCAACTGTAACAGAGGGACCCCAATTCCTGCTAGCGGTATATCTCGTCCAGGTCACCCACTACTCTCGCTTTGATAGCGTAATTTACGAAAATAGCTCAATTATGCAATTCCCTCATTTGGCCATGGTTCTAAAGACTAATATTGTCAAGGGGCCGAAGTATCCGGTCACCTAGGGGTCTTCTCGGTTTTTCGCATCCCTTCCCTCGTCTCTGCGTAGCTGGAACGATTGAGAGGGATTCTAGACATTTCTCGCTGAGTCCCCAATGCTAATGAAGATTTCCCCCTATGTAAGTGAAATCATTCCAGCCTTATTCACCGAACCTCGGCAATTCAGAGCTTGAAGTAAAGAAACAACGTTTAGCTTGACAATTGAGTTGTAAGTTTAATCAAAGCAGTGTACGCTAACAGTATATCTTATCTTGAAAGTGAGCCGAGATCCAGCCTTTTTTGCAGGCAGCGGGGCACCTCGCTTTCCCTTGGACCGCGTGAGGTTTACCAACAGCGAATCCAACAGTGATCGTGCGTTTCCATGGTTCGCGGACGTAGTACCTCTTTCAGAATGTTCCTAATTCGCCTCGTACAGGGTTCTCGGTGCTTTTCCCCGAGCCTCACCACGCAATTGGCCCACGCGACGGCATTGCAATCCATTGTGCCTCTAATTCTAACGCAACGAACGTCTGCTGCGGGAGTAGCGCTTATTGTGAGTCCTTCTGGCTAAGATTAACTAGGGGTTTTCGATATCTAGCTGCATTCCTCACCGAAGGCAGTTCGACAAACTTCACCACGTCTAGTAACCGGTTACCACGGGATGTGACCTTGGCTCATGGATCCCCGAGGCAGGCATGTTACACCGCAGCTGCAGTGTGTGTGTGTACGAGGGCAAATGGAAAACTCAATGAAGCCTAAATTCTCTCGATGCGTGTCGCGGCGTAGGCAACTGGCTGACGAGAACCACTTCCATCGTCAACTGGGATTGCTTCGACAAGCAGTTCTTGAGATCAAAGAAGCTTCTTCCCACGCCACAGATGCCGCCGGTTGCATCGCCCGCATGTTTACAATCGTCTTCCATGAACGTTGCATGAACGGCGACGACTGGAAGAGAAGCATCCGGTCAGGGATATTTTCTTTAGAACAGAGCCTCTTTCTATTTTCAGCCTATCTCTCGTGTTTCAGCGGGGTTTCCTTTCCTTCAAAGATCGAGCTCCCGAGATTCGTCTGATCTTTCAGATCGCGCGGTAATTGCTTTTCAAGAAGGCCCCGACCTAATCTCTTTCGTGGCTGCTCTGTTTTGTGTATGAGGGGTTATACAAAGGCATCGACTCCTCGGCCTCTTCCTCGGTCAATAATAAGGGGTTCTTGGGTCATCAAGCGCTCGACTGGAAGTGAGACTTGAGGTCTTTGTAAAGAACCAACCACGCTTCACGAAGGATTTATTGAAATTTGATAGAGGCTGAGTGTTGACAGACGAAGTTCCTAGTGGTATAGAGAAGATCTTAACCCAAGCATCTTTCATGTGGACTCGTTGACTGTTACTTCAGGAAGACGAATGAGGATAGTTGTTAACTTCATTCGATCTTGTTGTGGAATTCCATATTGTTGAAAGAGAACTTTCGGTGGTCGCCAAAACCTGCCGAAATTGGTACCCCAAAAGTTCAACCCGCCTTCATAGTGCCCATGGGTGCTTACTTAGGATGGGCATGCATCGGGTACGGAGCAGAGATATACGCGAGTGGTCTCACATGAAGCTCCAACCAAGGTTCTCGATGCATGCAGTTTAATACCGATGCAGCGTGCATGACAGTCTTCTCTATGCATCTTTCATCCTAGGAGTCATCCAAGGTGCGGTCTCAACACGGGTTAACGCTGGGGCAAACTCGCAACTTGGGATACCTCGCGAAGTGGGGCTCATCCATTCTTCCAATTGACCCCCAAGCTGCTCTGTCACTACACTAACATCCAACGGTGAAATCTTACTGTAACCTCGCGTCGGTAGCAATATTGCCTGTATGCTGCAGTCTTGGCATTTCCATATTAAGCATCGATTTCTGCATTTTGGGACAATGAGCCCACGAGTCAGTCTCCGCAGCAGTTACCTTGGGGAGGATCTTGAATACAGTTCAAGCTCCTCGTGTATAGATAAAGACGAGAGGCTTGGTGGGTTTGCGAAGTAAATTCGACGCTAACCTCTCGCGATACTTGTAGAGGGACTAGTCACTGCTGCGAGAATGATTGGCGAGAGAAGGTGATCAGCCCTCGCCGGGGCGCCCATCTCATGGTCAGACGAGTCAAATACCTGTGTTCATGAGAATGTAGAAGTGGCGTGACTAGCCTATCTTTGGCAGAGCATGTTGCACAGACGCTTCGCACGGATCTTGGCGGGCCGGAAAGCCCTGCAGTTCAGTTCCAGGCAACGGTCAAGCATTCAGCGACAGCCCACCCCTCAGGCTCGAACATCATTTATTGATGCACCCGCTGGTAATGATATGCTATTCGAAAACTGAGAGTCCTTTGCCTCGAAACTCAACGTTTGAATTGAAAGCTGAAATATTCAAACATATGGGAATAGATCGCTCATTGCAATCTTCCCTCAACATCTCGGTCAGCTATTTTCGCTGTCGTTCTCATGCCTTTCCAGCCCGCTTCACACCAGTGCAGCCACCTATGACTAACCCGGAGCTAATATTCTTCGAGCCTTTGATCCTGTAAAGGTAGGCTTCCTTTCTTCGTTGAAGGTCAAATGCCAAGTTCTGCATGAAGCAGTTGAAGTCTCACCTCGTCTGAGCAGTCTAGCTTTGCTTCCTCGGTTGGGGGCGCTCCTACTCTACAGCCTGAACTTCGGGTAGAGCTGTACGAATGAGTATAAAACACACTTTCGAGTGACTACCTCCCGACAGGCAGTTCTACACTTACCTCTTTGCAATCGAGATATGGCTATCTTCAAGCACTTCCTCTTCCTCCTGGCAGCTTCGATGTCTGTCTGGGCTCAGGACGCACCTAGTGAGGATCCCGATGACTGTAAGGCCATTGCCTTGATTTTTGATACACCAATTCTAACGCGTCTGTGTTCCAGCGGCGGCGCGCTGCCCTGCCTTCCCTAGGGAGCTCCCATCCGAGCCCAACGCTCGCCTCCCTGACCCGTTCACCTTCCTCAACGGGAAGAAGGTCGACAGTCAGCGCGACTGGGCCTGCCGACGTGAGGAGATAATCAAGATCCTTGAGACTTACGAAACCGGCAGCCTGCCCCCCAAGGCAAGGTTCGTCAAGGGCTCTCTGGACGAAGACAAGTTCAACATCACTGCCAGCCACGAGGGCAAGACAGTCTCCTTCGTTGCAACCATCCGGTACCCTGAGAAGGGTCGAGCTCCCTTCCCTGCCATCATCGGCATTGGCGGGGCCACCATCCCCATCCCAGACGATATCGCTTTCATCACGTTCCCCAACGATTTGGTTGCCCAGCAGAACGGCGTCGGTTCTCGTGGCAAGGGTTTATTCTACGATCTCTATGGCGCAGATCATCCCGCCTCTGCACTTACAGCCTGGGGTTGGGGCGTTTCAACCCTGCTCGATGCCCTCGAGTCCACTCGTGGCACCCGCATCGACGAGCGCAAGATTGGGCTGACAGGTTGCTCCAGGAACGGCAAAGGGGCCTTCACAATTGGCGCTTTGGAGCCCCGTATTGCCTTGACCATTCCCCAAGAGTCGGGAACAGGCGGTGCTGGGTGCTGGCGCATCGCAGACAAGGAGAAAGAAGAGGGTGTGAACGTCCAGACCGCCACCCAGATCATTACAGAAAACGTCTGGTTCTCTCCCGTCTTTGACAAGTACGTTTCCCAGGTCAACAGCCTCCCCTACGATCACCACCTCCTCGCCGGCCTCTACGCTCCCCGTGGCTTGTTCATTCTTGACCATGCCGGGATTGACTGGCTCGGGCCCACCTCCACCTATGGTTGCATGGTCGCTGGAAGGAAGATATTCCAAAGCCTTGGAGTTGCTCGTAACATGGGTATTGCTCAAACTACCGGCCACAGCCATTGCCAGTTCCCCGAGAGGCTCACCCCGAAGGTGGACGCCTTCATCGACAAGTTCCTGCGAGGCAACCGCCGCGCCAACACCACAATCGTTTCCACCGAGGCTCCCAACAATGCGGGGTTTGTCGAGAAGGACTGGATTGATTGGCGTGTCCCGCGACTTGATTGAACCTTCGCAGTCGCTACGTGCTGAGAGGACCTTATTGACCAAGAGTCTCCATTGTATAACTCGATTTGCTGCTTGAATGGAAACTTTGTTTGTGCTCTTTGCCGAGGGGGAGAAGGGACCAACAGGATCGAGCTAAGCTCTACAGATCCACTCTAGCAGAGCCCAGACCCTTGGTGGCGTGCCTTGCAGCGAACGAGTGCAGGCTCCAAGCATCAAGTCTAAGCAAGCTTGCGATGAGCTATCTGGTACAAAAGCAGCGCCATTGAGCACCTATTTTCATTCGCACTTTCGATTCATAGCTCACCTGGAGAATCTTCGACTTCTTCTGCACCATGACTGGAAAGCTGGTTCTAGTAACAGGAGTCACTGGCTTCATCGCAGGGCACATCGCAGACCATCTTCTGCAAGCGGGTTACCACGTACGAGGGTAAGCAACCCTGGGACCGTAGACCTGCCAGCGTTTCCTGGATACTGAATCGTTTGATTAAGAACAGCACGAGGTGAAAAAGCAAAACACCTCACAGAGAGCGTCCAAGTTCCCAACCTTGAGTTCACCTGCGTGGACGAGATGGCAACTTCAACCTTGGGCCTTGCTCTCGAAGGTTCGTAGATCTTCTTTCCGCCAAACGAAGGTACGACCTTGCTTTCCCAGGTGTCGAAGGCCATCATACACGTTGCCTGTCCTCTGCCTGGCCAGGCATGTGCAGACGAGATGATGCGAGTTGAGTGGCGTTTTTCCCTCCTAGGTTCGGAGCACATGGATTGACCTTGAGCTGCTGGTGGTCAGACAGCTATAGATGGAACCTTGAACGTCCTCCGGCAAGGAGCAGAACGAGGCATCAAGAAGTTCGTAGTCACGAGCAGCTTTGGTGCCTGTCTTGACCGTAAGTGAAGCTTCCGGCCCTTCTCTCCCTGTTCGAGCACTACCTGGCATGCGCCACTACTATCGTTAATGATGGTCGATCCGAAGAGCCTTGAGTTGCTCACCTTCTATCATTGCAGCTGATTTGAAGATGGGGTTCGCTGGCCTCGTTCTGTCTGAGAAAGGTTTGTGAACCTTTTCCCGCTGATGAACTCTATGCACCTGCGTCATTACCCGCCAAGACCTCCATTGGGTTTCAACCTCCTTGCGCACCCATATCAGCCCATCACCATTAAAGTTATATCAACTCACATACCATTTTTCGTCCACAGATTGGGGTACCACAACACTTGAAGACATCCAAGCCCACGCAGACGACCCATACTACGTCTACTTTGGGTCCAAGATCCTCGCCGAGAAAGCAGTCTGGGAGTTTGCAAAGCACCATCCAGAGATCGGCATTGTCACCAGTACGTCTATCTGTCTGCTTCCTGTTTGAAATTCATGTGAGCTTGCGTTCAATGAGTGGTACATGGCTCATGCGAGCCTCCCCTTCACCTTCTTGCCATCACGTATCTGCGTGTAACCGATGGCTGATCTGTGGCGTTGTTTAGTCTTACCAGGTCTGGTATACGGACCGTACGCCTCATGCCTCCCCAGTCCGTCCAGAAGAACCCAACTTGGAACAAACGCCTTCCCCCTCGCCCTCCTCAGGGGTACCAACCCACCAATGACACCCCCCTGGGTCATAGACGTGCGAGAAGTCGCTCGCGCACACGTCCTCGCACTTGAGCTCCCGCCAAGGGATGACAATATCGGCCACGGCCAAGCGAAAAGGTTCCTCGTAAACGGCGGTAACCTGGCTTGGAAGGAGGTCGCCCAGCAATTCAGGGACACTTTCCCTGACCTGCAGGAGAGGTTGACGAATCCTGAGAACGTCCAAGCTCTCCCTGGCAAGGCCTCGAGCCTCGACACGACTCGCGCCAAGGAGATCCTCGGCGTGGGGTCTTTCATTGACCCCAAGAAGACGATGGACGATGCAGCGAGGGCTTTGATGGCGATTCCAGAGCTGTGGGACTGACTGACGGTTGTTCGCGACGATCCCTGTAAATCATGGTCAGCGAGGCACCAAACACGTTCGTCCAGGATTTTGTAAACGTCCAATGTCCATTCGATATCCATAAAGCAAATGTGTGTGGGGGAATGCACCATGTAATCGATTGAACGCTATATCGACCAGTACCACTACTAGAGGGGTATAACAGCGAAGGGAATCGGACTAGGATCAACTAGCCAAAAGAGCAAGGGAAGCGACCCGTCCGAGCTGTTTAGGCAGCCCGTGGCGGTGCCAGGTATATTCAGCGGTAAAGCCGTCATCAAATGCGTAACCAAGGAGAACCAGAAAGCAGAAAAGGAAAGAGAGCCTGCATTAAAAACCAGGGCGATATGCTTGCGAGGATGCGAGTGTAAGGTAGGATGCGATTGGAGAGAGAGAAGCAAGTGAAATTCCAATGTGCGGTTGTCAGATGTCTATCGTTGGATTCGAACCGCATGGTAATGCAGGAAGACGGCCGCCGTTTAGTTGGAGCCTTCCCAACCTTCCAATTCGTCGCAGAAGGGGAGGTTGAGGTCCTCTCCAGTTGGGTTTTCGACGACCTCGATCTCTTCGTACTCATCCTCGCATTCCTCCTCTTCAGAACCGGGTGCGGGCGCAACCTTGGCAGGCTCTGGTGCAGGGGTGGCCGTGGGGGCATCAGGGACGGGGACAGGAGAAACAGCCTCGCTGGGGGGAGGGCCAGTGTGGATAGGCACATCAGGCACGGGAGGGGGGTTCAAAACCTTGGAGACACAGAGAACCTGGCACGAAAAGTCAATACAGCCGCCTGGCAACAAATACAAGGGCTGTGCACCAACCTCGTCAATGTAGATGTTGCGACATTCCTTGGTGACCTGAGGGTTGTTCTTGTAGAAGGTGTCAACATCAGCTCCAGTCTCCTTCCAAATGGCATTGCAAGTGTCGCCAGCAGTGACGACGACGGTCTCCTTGCAGTCAACCTCGGTGGTGGCGAGGCAGATTTCTTGGCCAGGAACGAGGTTGTCGCAACGCTCGTTGATGACACCAGCGTTGAGAGCACCGAGCTGGTAGCTGCAGGATAATGTTAGCCTGAGCCATAGTGACTAACGATACCAAAACGTACGTGGAAACGCTGTTGGCAGCGGAAATGCTGTCACAGTAGTCTCCTGCCTTGACGGTGTACTTGCGAGCACAGTCAGCAGCGGCAGCCCCTGAGAGACAAGCATTAGCTCGGATGATGCTCAATACGGATACTACGACTACACTTACCGTTAAGGAAGAGGGCGAGCGAAGCAAGGGCAATGGTGGATTTGGCGAACATGGTTGAAATCGACAGCTGGGTAGTGGGCGTTTGGGAAAAACGACAGCGAAATTCAATCTAAGGACTGAATTTGGAACTTTGTAAAGTTAAAGAGTGTGTGCAGCGTCGAGAGCGATGCTCCTGGTTTGAGGAAGAGACGTGGAGGTGGAAGAAAGAATGACAAGAAGCAAGTCGTGAGAGCGAACGAAGCCCTTTGAAAACCTTTTTGGCCATCGTGATGGCCTCCTTTCGCCGCTCTCGGCACGTCGCCATCTGGGCCTTGGCAACGTCCATTACGTTTTCCCGAACTGTGTCCACAGGCACTTTCCATTGCTGCAAGCATGGTAGTCGATGAAGATATTTGTGCTAGACTCCTTGGCTACATTATTGTAAGACAAATAAACTTGAAGTCAAGCAAAGCACTCACCAAAGAACACCCAAGGCTTGGTGGAACCGAAATCAGATCATCATCCTTCGATTTTGACAAACCCGAGCGCGGCGTTGATTGGCCGGCAAGTCACCGACATGGCCTCGACGTTCGCGACCGAAGCGAAGTGCAGGGATGGAAGTAGAGAGGAGGGGCATGGTCTCAGCCTTGCGCAGAGAACAAGTATGCAGCCGTTCCAGGCTGCAAACGCCAGTAAGAGAACTGCTTTTCTCCCGCAACAAAAGGCGGCAGATTATCACGAGATTAAACCTCGACGAAACCTTGGAGCGACGCCGCAGATGAATTACCCCTGGTTCCTATGCCATCTGTAAACCGTGCGAGTCGGAGACTCCTGTAGCCCTCTGCTGCGCTTTCCAGGCTCTGGTAAAAGCCCTTGTGAGCCTGGAAGCTCTTCGCACGAGGATCGGTACCCGAGCTGAGGCCCGAGCAAATGCCAACGCCATGTTGTGGCGCAAGAAAGTAGCGAGAAGCTTTCCTTCATCAGCCAAAAGGATGGAAAAGCCGATTGTACGCGGTCACAGCGGCATGCGTCATAATCCGCCACAGAAACGCCTAGCTCATCGCTAGCCACAGTGGGCAGGAGGGCGAGCATACTGAGCTAAGGACACGGGCATGTTGGGGATGGTAGTGGTCGGAGAGAAAGAGGGGAAATGAAGACAGAAAAAAATGGGGTGCAGTGTTTGGAGCTTGTTTATATCCACTGAGATCAGCTTCTTTGAAGGGAGATTCGCTAATATCGACGTCCTGTTTGGGAAGCCGCACTTCCATTTCGGGCGGAGGCGGGGCCTCATACTTAACCCCCCCGACTTGTGCCCATCGACAGAAGAAGGGGAAACACTTCCTTCTGTTCATTGGTGTCTCAGATGAAGGCCCTGCGCTGGGAGAAGATTATGGAAGGATGACTGATTGCTTCAGCCATGTCGAGGCTTGTGAGAGGCTTGAGAACGCTGGAATAAAAAGCGAATGAACGTGCACGATGGAAGGAAGACATGTGCCTAAGGATAGATCATAGAAGCCTATGAACGTAGTATATACGGCTCATTGACCTGGAGAAATACAGTTCTAAAAATACAAAGTGGGCCACGAGAACGGCTCAGACACTCTTAATCGAGGTCTGGACCTAAGATAGAACCATCACAAAGCTCGTGGCATCCTGGAGGCATTCCTATGCATAAGTATTACTTAGCAATCGCATACCTGTACCTGAACCCATTTACGGAAGATATACTGTGAAAGGTAAAAATACACGCATCGCTCACAGGGTCGAATCAAAATCACAAGAAGCATGCACCACTCAATAGCGACCAACTGCTAACAGCGAGCAAACTCCGTCCGCACAGAACTGTTAAAAGTAGTCTGCAGTTGCGCGCTTAATATTCCCTTGATCGTTCCTACTAATAGCCTTGAAAAGGGCGATCTGCGCTCTGGTTAACCGGCAGTCGCGGTTGATTTCAAGATAGGTATCACTGCACCTTTAGTGCAGGGAGTTTGTGTGAATAAGAGCGTCTTTAAAATGTCGTTGTGACTCGTCTGCAACACAATATTTCCGACGCCCCGTTTGCAACCGTCGCTCTCCTTTTCACTCCTTCTGCCTGTCCATATTTTTTTGCTCGACGATGAAGCTCTTGTACGCCTTCACTACACTGCTCACGGCTCTTCAAGGTAAATTTCTTGTCACATCTCCCAGGGATGCCGTCTTGACGGAGAGCTCCCTACAGCGTCTGCAGCGACGCTTGGTAATGGCCAAATCATGCGGCGTGGGGTGGTGCGTCTCCTTCACTACCTAGAGTCTCATTAATGGACTGAAAGGCTAAACCAAATCTTCGTTCCCGTCTTGCAGTGCGATGAAACTTGTACCGCTTTCCAACAGATCAACAGTGTATGTGTCACCCATAGCCATCTACATACCCGCCTCTCAATCTGTATTACGATTTCTCACCTACACCACCGCAGGGTTGTCCAGGAGGCAACGCCTATTACGAGTGCTTCTGCAAGAGCGAAAACGTCGAGCTCCTCGACAGCTGCTTTTCCTGTCTCGTCCTCCAGATTCAGACCAATGATGGGTTGAACGACATTGTCTCTGGAGGAGGCGGATTTGGACTCTCCAGTGACTCAACTGTAGATTCCGTCATAGCAAGGGGCCAAGCGGCTCATGCAAGTAAGTGGTATTTGGTGATGCAAGGACCCACTGTCAGGTTCTCATTTCAGTTTGCTCTAGCGGCTGTGAATGACTGTGCAGCTGCAGGCTTTGCTGTTGTCCCTGGCTCCAACTCGCCCACTACTACAGGAGCTTCGACGACCAATACGCCAACCAAGGAAGATCAGAAAGGATCCGCAACTGGGATGAACGTCGGGAGTGGATTGGGCCTTGTAATTGGCGCCCTCGCCTTGCTCGTGTAGTAGCCCGCTCTCATGCTCGGACAGTCACATTCATGATCCATACTACCTAACTAACGCCCCAACTCTTAACGTATCTGCCGCCGAGCCCATTAGACTTTTACTGGTGTTGAGACGGACAACAATATACATATCATGTTCTCGATATATCAAAAGTGGAATCGCCCGCTGTAGGTGATTTCACAGTTAATCTTGTTGATGTTCCCCTCCCACTGCTGTGCTCTTTCCTTGCAGACACGACAAGTGGCAATGATGCCCTTGTTCTCTGCCGAGTCCCATCTGCCGCTTAGCGTCTCCTTCACGCCGGCCTTTGCGAGCACAGAGGCGACAGCCAGGGTCGAAGTGGGTAGTCCCCGAAATACGGCTTTGGCATACGGCTCCCAATTCCCGCAGGAATGGACGAGCTGCTTTGAGTTGATGTGGGCAGGAGGTTGTATTATCATGGCTTCAGCCTTTTCGAGGTAGAACTCTCGGAATTGATACTATCGGATGGTGAGCATGAGTTGCGTCGAAGAACCCATCGGAGACTTACCCAGCGAAGAATCCGAGCGGGAGGAATACTCGCTAGTGACCTGCCACCTCCCCGTAGCGCTTCTTCAGCCTTTTTGTCTCCTACGCACAATGGTGCAGCGAGGTCGAGGATATCAGCGTCGTTTCGCTTCAGACCATAATAGAAGGCATCAAATGGCATTTCCTTGGCTCGCATCCTGATGCGCGCAAAAAGCGGATTAGTTCACTCTACTAGTAGTAACATGGGGACGAAAGAATGCGCACTCTATAGCCAGTCGACAAAGGCCCACCAGATAATGGACCATATACTTGTCAGCTGCAAGGGCTAGAGAGACGAGGGCCTCGGGTTCAAGCTTCCTCAGAATCTCGATCGGTGGTCCTCCAAGATCCTTCGAATGCAGAAAGATGAAGAGAAGGCGGACAGTCGTCGCGTCCTCAGTGAGAACAACAGGCTCCGAATCATCCATTACATCGTTGGGATGCGGAAAACCTTCGCTATGCTCTGCTAGCATGAGTTTGTGTCCACCAATCAGCTCAGGAGCTGGTGTAGAGCTAGAGTAGGTTTGGGAAGCCTTGGGCTGCGCCCGAAATATTATATCAACTGCTCGTTGACATCTTTCCGGGCCCACTGTATTTCGTCCGGCTCAGCGTTCCGAAGTTTCGTCCCAAGCGTTGTGACGTACCTGGGCAAAGGCCGGCTCCATACGTTCTCAGATTTATGTATGAAGATCTGTGTGAGCCCTGATCCCAAATACTCGCCATTGTCGCAGGTGCACGAGATTTGAGAGGGTGTGCGAGGTTGAACAGATAGATAAGAAGCTAATTCTCGGTTTGAGCCCAGCGAAAACAGGTGGGTGTGGGAGCGGGACCTCAGCAATAGCTAGATGCAGGTCAATGGAAATTTGACAAACGAGGGCAAACTTGAAGTTACGGTGCTGGAAGCGCGCAAGTTGCGCCGAACTTGCGCGAAAGCAGATGATCGGGAATTCTTGATCCGGGGTTGTTTGTCACAGTTGGTGTACAAAGCGGAACACTGTGGAATCCCTTCCCAGTAACTCTCACTGGCCATGCCACAATTGAAATCGACTATCAACACGTCGCACCAGGCGCCTGAAACCTGTAAAGATCAAATGTCAAGGCTAACTTTCTGCCTATGGGACCTTATTTCTCTGGAAGTTGCCTTCGGGGATTCAGACTCACCAAATATAGGTTGACTTCAATTTGGGGTCAAAATCTCGAGAGTCGGAGGGTTTCAAGCAGTTGTCAGTTACATGGATCTCAAGTTCTCCTGATCGGACTGTATCCTATGGCCTTGTGTAACAGACCGCCTGGAGAGCATTCGCGACGTCGCGCCTAACTGGGACTCAAGCGCCCCATGCAAGGCACGAGGCTGTTCTGATGGCTTGCTTGTTATGGCGGCGATAACCATCGCGGTTCTCTTCAGTCGACACCCACCCTAGTGCCTTGGATGTCAAACGAACAATCGCTGGACCAGTCCAGACGAAGGAAGCGAGACGTTATCCGGGCGCCTTTCGGCAAGGGATTCAGTGGGCAGCGAGGCAGTTCGATGACTTTCGAAGCAGTTCGGAGTCTCCTCGCTCAGCTCGTCCTTCAAGCCCTCGTACCACTGCGGTCTCACCATCTGGGGCTATACCCCCACCGCATAACGAAGCCCGCGAGCAGGATACTCCGGCACCTCGTAGCGGGTATTCGATTCCCTCAAGCAACCCTTTGGGTATGTTTGCATCTGCATTCTTCTCCGGTCTTGCTGACCCCTAGTATGCGGAGACCTCTCTGCCAAGCTTGATCCAGGTCCCGGAAAATATACCTTTTGCTCCAAAAGGTACACCTCTGGCTTGAAGTTGGGCAGAGCTGACTGAACAAAACAGAGGATTCCATTCAACACGATCATGGGCCATCACTGCTACTATCAAGCACCAATCAGGCACAAGATGGATGCGCAGAAAGTTCTTCGCTTGAGGCTGCCCACCGCGGACGCATTTATGAGGGCCTTCGAGACGCCTCCGGCTACCGTCCTTTGAACATTGGAACGATGGTGGGGAATGTGTTTACGGGTGTGAACAAAGGTACAAGTCGCCAAGAATCTACTTGTTTCTAGCTCTCACATGGAACCGGATGTAGGGTATCTCAACATGGCGGTGGAAACCGATGACTTTGCGGTATGCTTTCTCTCCTCGTCCGGGACATCATCTCATCCCGGCGTTTAGAGATCGTATCCCAGCCAGCTCAAAGTCTCCGCTAAGGCCGACCACAGGTACTACGCGAATCGCAGCGAGACGGCTCTGCGTCGCAGTAGCTGCATGGCGGGAACTCGAGTCGATATTCTTCAAGGGATCGTGTACTGGGCCATCAATATGTCCCCCAGCGGCGAAAGGGTGTATTGGCTTTCAGGTCAAGCAGGCGCAGGCAAAACAACCATTGCCTACACCATTGCCCGCCAGTTCGAAACCCTCATCATCGATGGGAACAGCAGGGTCATACTGGGAGCAAGTTTCTTCTGCTCGCGCCAGTTCCTCGAGACGAGATCTGCCTCTGCAATCATCCGGACAATTGTCTACCATCTCGCACTCCTATCAAAGCCTTTTCAGACCGCATTGAAGGAGTATGGAAAATTCGAGACCGTCGAGCATGGCCCAAGATCGCAGCTCATAGGCCTCCTCGTCGAGCCGTGGAAGAAATCTGCACCAGAACGAAAAAAGCTGAACGAACCCTGCTACGTCGTCCCTATTGACGCCTTGGACGAGCTGGAAGGAACTGGGGGAGTCGATTTCTTGAGCACGTTGTTCGACGTGGTCGACGAGCAAGATCTATCCGGCCTCAAGTTCTTCGTCACCAGTCGGTCGGAACCAGCTTTGGTCACGAAGATCGCAGCTTTTCCCAACAAGCAAGTCTGCCGTCTCGAAGAGGTTCCGCTCGACCAGAGCAGCGCCGACATCAAGGTCTACCTCAATGAAAACCTCGCCGAGTGCGCCACCACAGAACAAATCCAACAGCTCGTATCTGACGCAGCCGGGTTGTTCATCTATGCAGCCACGGTGGTCGAGTACGTGAAAGGGCGCGACGTTGAGCAGCAAAAGAGTATACTTCAACAACTCCTCTCCACATCTCTCTCCTCTTCTTCCGTTCGTCGGCCTTCTCGTGGCGCAACCGCGACTCTGGACAATCTTTACCTCCAGATTCTGGATACATCCCTCATTGACCCACGAGAGTGCAACGATCTCGAGTTATTTCAAGACTGCCTGTCCATTCTCCATACCCTCCTTTGCACCGTTGAACGCACCTCGACCTCGGTCGCCGTTGACATCCTTAATGCCAGTCGCGGCAATGATGACACATTGCTCAACGACGGCATTGCCAAAGGGGTTCTACGCCGGCTATACGCGATCCTCTACAGCCAAGACGGCCAGGTCATGTGGTTCCACAAATCTTTTCCGGACTTTATCTTCGACAAACGCCGTTCACAGAGATTTTACTGCAACCAGGGAGAACACCACCACCGTCTTACACGCGGGTGCTTCGAGGTCATGACCGAGCAGTTGCGATTCAACATTGCCAATATTCCCAGTTCCTATCATCTGGACTGCGACAACACATCGTTACCCGCCTGGATTGACGCCAACATCTCAAGGTCCCTCAGATATGCATGTGGCAACTGGAGTGGTCACCTCATCTTCACATCCCATGAAGCGCCAGATCGTCTCGCCGAAAGCCTCGATAGGTTCCTTCCGCTGCAAATCCTATTCTGGATGGAGGCAATGAACCTTTTGGGAAAGCGTGGGCGTTGCGGGGGCATGCTTCGTGATGCAAAGCAGTGGTCTCAAAAGTGCAAGGTCCGTCATGTCCATGCAATGATTGACATCACCTCGCTGAATGCCATTCGAGGGTTCCGCAGATCTGGTCAGCAAGCTGGCGGACGCAGCAGCGTTTGCAACACACCATAGTACAAGCAAAGCGACACTGTCAACACCACACCTCTATTTGTCCTCCCTTGCCACATTCTCCCGACCTTCCGCCATTGTGCGGCTGTGGAAGCGACAATTCGGTGGTATCCCCGGGTTCATTAGTGCACATGGGGTAGGTGAGGCGGTGGTAGCATCCATCAGGGTGGGCAAGGCAGTGAATGCTCTCGCTGTCTCCCCGGATAGCACCAACGTTGCCGTTGGATTTGGTGATGATCCTTTTCTGCAAATATGGGATCTCTCCACCGGAGAGGAGGTGATGGTTCTCAAAGGCCATACCAACCCAGTCCGGGCAGTCGCCTACTCGCCTAATGGAACCCATCTCGCTTCTGCCTCATACGACAGATCAGTCCGAGTATGGGATCTGTCCACAAGAGAGCAGGCAGGGGTTCTCAACGGTCATACTGACTGGGTCCAGGCAGTGGCCTACTCGCCCGATGGAACCCGTGTTGTTTCTGGTTCGCATGACAGATCCGTCCGGGTGTGGGACCTTTCTACAGGCGAGCAGGCGAAGGTCCTCAAAGGCCATACCGACTATGTCACAGCCGTGGCCTATTCACCAGACGGAACCCATGCTGCTTCTGGTTCGGACGACCATGTTCGAGTGTGGGACCTGTCTACAGGAGAGCAGGTACAGGTCCTCAAGGGTCATAGGGACATGGTCCGGGCAGTGGCATACTCCACGGATGGGGCCCATGTCATTTCTGGCTCTTGGGACTGCTCCGTTCCAGTGTGGGATCTATCTACAGGGCAGGAGGTGAAAGTCCTTGAGGGTCATACCGGATGGGTCTCAGGAGTGGCATGCTCGCCTGATGGAGCCCATATTGTTTCCAGCTCAGATGACCGGTCAGTTCGAGTGTGGAACCTGTCTACAGGAGAGCACACAAAGGTCCTCAAGGGTCATACTGCCTCGGTTCGTGCAGTAGCCTACTCTCCTGATGGAAACCATGTGGTTTCTGGCTCTTGGGATCATTCAGTTCGAGTGTGGGATCTATCCGCAGGAGAGGATGCAGTGGTCATCAAGGGCCATACTGCCTCAGTCCGGGCAGTAGCCTATTCGCCTGATGGAAACCACGTTGTTTCTGGCTCATGGGACAACTCAGTTCGAGTGTGGAATCTGCCCACAGGCGAGGAGGCGAAGGTCCTCAATGGTCATACTGACTGGGTCCAGGCAGTGGCTTACTCGCCCGATGCATCCCATGTTGCTTCTGGTTCACAAGACACATCCGTCCGGGTGTGGGACCTCTCTACAGGAGACGCAAAGATCCTCATGGGCCATACCGACCATGTCACAGCAGTGGCCTACTCACCGGATGGAACACATGTTGTTTCTGGCTCGGATGACTACTCAGTCCGAGTGTGGGACCTGCTTACAGGAGAGGAGGTATTGGTCCTCGAGGGCCATACCGACACTGTCACGGCAGTGGCATATTCTCCAGATGGAACCCATGTTGTCTCTTGCTCACTCGACAGGTCGGTCCGAGTGTGGGATCTGTCTACAGAAGGAGGGGTAAATGTTCTCAAGGGCCACACTGATGCTGTCATTGCAATAGCGTACTCCCCTGGCGGAACCCATGTTGTTTCTGGCTCACATGAAGGACTGGTCCGGGTGTGGGATCCGTCTACAGGAGAGGAGGCAAGGGTCCTTAAGGGTCATACTCGCCCGGTTAAAGCACTGGCCTTCTCACCTGATGGAACCCATCTTGTGTCTGCCTCGACCGACAAATCGGTCCGGGTGTGGGACTTGTCAACAGGAGAGGAAACAAGAGTCCTTGAGGGCCATACCAAGGATGCCACGGCAGTGGTATACTCTCCGGATGGGACTCATGTTGCCTCTTGCTCAGATGATCGATCCGTCCGCGTGTGGAATGTCTCGCCTAAACTCGAACATGGGCCTCGCTACATCCGCCAGAAGGGCTCAGATGGCCAGTTCACTGCCTGGCTGGTTTCCCCAACTATACCCTCGGCCTACCTCATGTTTGTCTCACCCACAGCCAATCTACCTGATGATTCCAATGTCATTACTTTCCCTACTTCAGCCGTTCCCTACTTAGACTTTTCCAACGCCAAGCTTGGTGACAGATGGGCCGAATGTTATACCCTTAGGTCGTTGTAGCTCAGTACCATGATTCGCTAGATGACCTTTGGACTAGTATCTTCCCGGTTACTGTACTTATGCATTGCCACTGCGACGTAACACTGTTTCTTTAATGTCTTACTGTGCCTAGCCCTCATCGTTGGCGTTCAATCCTTCACCTGTTGGGGCATAGAGTAGTAGCATGGACGTGTACCGGTCCTCGAACCCCACAGGAAGCCGTTAGGTGCCCGATTTGTTCAACAAATATCTGGGACATCGCCTGGGGGAGGTCTACAGACGTTTCCCTTCCTGCGCAATGAACGTACAGTCTCTCCTTCGTCAATTGTCCAAGCTATGGTACACGGTATAAGCATTCAATCTGCGCTACATTATTCGAACAAATACACCAGATACCGCACAAGTGGGGTGTCTCAATAAGTTGGGTGCGTCCGAGAACAGATACGACATTCGCGAGTCCATGTATACACCTGAACAGTCCCAGGCAAATCCTCAGTCGTCTTTGGGTCCACAGACCAATGTAAATCTCCCGTCCCCGGCCCTATCCGTCTCTTCCTCAACCCAAGCATCCGAAGTATGTCCTTGTCGTTCGTGTTGCAGTGTTTGAGATAGAGCTTCGATAGCGCCGGAGGCAGCTCGTTACCACGGGATTTGACGCTTTAGAAGTTCGGAGAGATTTGCCAGGGCGTCAAAGACGGGTGCCAGGAGGTTCACGTCTCGAATGGCTTTGCTGCATCTAGGCGTTCTTGTCCGCATGGTACCAAGTACACGGCGTGAACCGTACCGAATGGAGCTTGAGAGAATAGTAAAAGAGTCGCAATAACGCGACTCAGCCCTGGTCCCAGCACCGGATGAAGCCATTCAGCGTAAACCGCCCCACGAACGGCAGCAGGGTCGCTTCGTCTTCCGGTCAAGTTGATGGGAGGCCAGTTTGAAGTGGCGTTTTGGGGAGGTCGGTGGTGAAATGCAAGGCAATAGTGACGCTCTTCCATCGATAGCATTCAAAGACGGCCTTGTTACACGATGCTTTGGGCTCCGGGTTCGGTGAATTTGGGTCCGGTCTGATTGGGGTCTCGAGGGCATCTGCGCCAGAGGGTCGAGAGGTCGGGAGGGTTCAGCCATGTCTTGAAGATGGCGATATCTTGCGCTCTGGGGTTGACTACGCAGATGGCTGACCACAGACCGACGCAATGGGTGGAGATGGCGAGCGTACGCCACCTGGAACGGACATCGGTGAGGAAAAGGGGGGTGGCGGAAGCTTCTTGAGCAGAGACCCACGTCGACGCTGTTGTCTCGACTCAGCGTCTCCGTTCTTCGTGTTTGCGACGTTGACCCTGTCGTCATCGGAATGGGTGTAGGGAACATCAAGTTCGGTAGGTTGTTCGCGAGGATCCTGGTCTTGACCCGAGTCGTTCGACGGCGCCTTTCCGTTCATTGCCTCTCATAACGGTTCTTGCAGGTTCCATGTACCCGATCATGGTACCGTTGCCTTGTCTGTATGTCCTCGCGGCTCGGGGAGAGTTGTGAGATGGTGTCGCAGACGACTCGCGTCACGAACCCAATGAAAATGTGTCGTATGTAAGAGCTTCGCAAATGATGGATGAGTATGCTATCGGGAGGTTGAGCCCGGGTAGTTCAGAACCACTAGTTGCTTCATGTTAGTATCTGACTTGAACCACCAAGATAACAAACAGCCTTACCGGATCGCGGCCAACGGAGGTGGCAGCAGCGATGGCTACTGAGTGGGTCGTTCCACTTGGACCTGATCCCGTACTTCTTGGTCTTATTCTTGAAGATGCCGTGCGTGTAGTGCTATCTTGACGGTGGCTATCGGCGTCGACACAATCCTGATCGTCCCCGCCGCCAAAGACGCGGACACGGTTCCCTGTAGCCTAAAAGCGAAAGATGAGAGATCGACAATGGGTGGGTGGCCTACAACTACTCACCTCAGCAAAATCGACGACGAAAGCCATACGCCCATGACTTTACAACCGGGTTGCGGCTCACTCCCACACTTGGGGCAGAAACGTTCAGGTCTGAAGCAGAAGAGATCTAGGTGGAACTCCTCGCTGTCGATGAGAGCCCTGCAACGGCTTAGCTGCCAATTCAGGCAGATTGAAATAGGTTGAACATACCATGACTCTTGAGTCCTTTGGATAAAGGACCCGCTGTAGTTATCGTCGTTTGATGTCAGGTGTGGTAGAGCTGAGAAGGACTGGGTGTTATGCTCAAGTGCTGACTTGCGAATGTAAGGGGTTGAGCATACAGGAGCGAGGGTTCCTGTGCTGGCCATTTCATCTCCAAAGCGATCCGAGGGTCCTTGGAAGACTACAGCTGTAAGACCCTGGTAGAAGCGGTGAAGCCTTGGGATGGGAGGATGTGGAAGGCCGTTGGGGTGCATGCGCCGAAGCGGTATTCGGAGTTCATTATGGCCCGGAGAAACTATTCAGAGTTCTCCTATGAGCGCCTGAAGGCAGGCAGACAGTCGAGCAGATCCTAAGACCTGTAAGAACATAGCGTGCTACAACTTAGACGTTAGTAGTTGATTTCGTTGGATGAGGCTCAATAACGTACTTGCCCTAGTTCGCAAGGCTGCTTTAATATCATGATGTGTTCCGGCTCATCTGAAGAGTGGGAATCAAGCCAGAGAGCAAGAGGCTGGTAGAGCGAAGAGCAAGGGGCGGTGATGGCGGCTTGGGAATGGGATTCGGGAATGCGCCATCCCGTTCCCACGGACATCTGGATTCTTCCTCATTGGTCGTAACCGCCAATTTCTTTGCTTCGACGTCGACGATTGGTATGGGCTCTACGAACTTGGCTGCTGGGCACATCTGGAGTACTGGAGTACAAGTGGTGCTCTGTCGCTTGCAGGTCGATGGTAGAAATCCGGTCGAACACAGAGTTTCGTCTGAGTTCGGGGACATCGCAAAGGGACTGACAGTGGTCGATCAGACGCCGAGCCATCTGGCTGAAGTCACAATCCAGAATCTCTAGATGACCGGCTGAATTACCCTTGAAGGGCCCGCGTTGTTGTAAGCATCTACAGCTTTCTCCGGATTCAATAGACCTGCGCTGACCTCTCCAAAGACTTTTAGGTTGTACCTCTAGACAGGATTTGTTGTTCAGAATGTAGAATAGTAACATGGTTATTAACCTTTACTATCTACCACACGCGTGAAGACAGCGTGCTGAATTGTGCTGTCAAATCTTTTCTTCTCAGCGCAGAGTACGGAATGAGTATCGTCACCCTATCCCTCGCCGTTGGCTAGGAACTGCAGTCAAGCTCAATGTAACTCGGCATGGTCATCTTGCGCGGATGCCACTAGCACGAGTAAAAACTTGATCTAACTTGGTTCACGAGCGGCGTGGGCCATCCTTGTTTGGATGTGAACAAGGTTTGTGCTTCGATTGGATTTCTAACAAAGGCTAATTTGGTAGCACAGCTGTCAGTTCACAGCACCACGAGGCCTATGCTCTGGTGCACGCATTGGGTGTGATCACAGCAGCTCTACTCTCTCCCTTTCCTCCTCGCAGCATTCTCTCCCCCCTTATAACAATCGCATAGCGGGGAGAAGCACAATTTGAACCATGGACGAGAGAGAGCACGAACAACGATGGTTCGCTGGCATGGGCCGTAGGATCGCCAGATCGCCGTCTCCTTATCCATCTCAACAGCCAGCTCCCGCCATGGCTGGTCATGGATCCTCAATCCAGGGAACATCAGGTGAGTTGAACACTTGTATTTTGCTTTACTGCCACTGAAGCCCAATACCTCCGCAGAACGACAGCAATCGAGCTCAATAGCTCAACCCCAGTGGGGGACAGCCCCTCATTACAATTGGGATTCGAGTGGGCAATACGCGCCACCTGACATTCATCATGGACAAGGCTCAGGGACAAGCAGCCAGACACCACGAGGAAAAAGGCGCCGCTCCTCGTCTTTGTCTGACCAAGGAGAGCTTCGCCAGGGTTACGGCGGAGACGCGAGGGGTAGAGACCGCGATCGTCCACATGCAAGACGACAAAGACTTGCGGATGAACCGGGGAATGTGAGCATGATATACTGATTCTTCCCCGTGTTTAACACTGACGTCTGTGACTGTGTTACAGGGCGGGACAACTCCAGCGAGCAGCACATTGCCAGCCGAAACGACGATAGCAAGGCGAGCGTCGAGGAGCCTCTCACCCCAGGGCTACCATGCTCCTCCTCCTAGGCCGCACAACTGGGACGCAAGTCGAGGGTCGGATGTCCACGATCACTACCGAGGAGGAGAGCGACTCATTCCGTTGGATGGCCCTCGATTCTCGGAAGGCCCACGTACGAAGATTTCTCGTTCCTTGCTATGGCAGACACTGACAGTTCATTATGCTGCTTTCTTAGACCAAGAAGGCCTTGTAGCCCATGGCTTAAGCGCCACATACAACATCACGAACGCGGGAAACATGTTCATGGGTACAAACTATGGTGTGAAATGCGATGGCCCAACTGTTTGCGAGTTGCTGAGATCAATTCAGGAAACGTATACATGGAATCAAGCGCCGCCAGACCACCAGACGAGTTCATGGTACGTGTAATCCTTCAATCGCTGAACGCCTCTCAACCGTGTTACAGAAAGATCTCGCGGAGCGACTCAAAATCTGTGTCCGTGCAGACCATATGTACTATGCATCCAGCGAAGAGGCAGCCCTGCGCCGAGGTGAATGCACCCCAGGCACCCGAGTCGATATTATCCAAGGTATCATAAGCTGGGCCATCAACACGTCTTCTAGCAGTGAGATAGTCTACTGGCTGTCAGGTCAAGCAGGTGCAGGCAAGACGACCATCGCCTTTACCATCGCCCGCCTTTTGGAGACTCTCATCCGCGACGGGAACAGCAAGGTCATACTGGGCGGCAGCTTCTTCTGCTCACGCCAGTTCTCTGACACTCGATCTGCATCGTCAATCGTTCGGACCATCGTCTACCATCTCGCACTCAAATCAAGGGCTTTCCGGGTTGCGTTGAAGGAGCACGGAAGGTTCGAAACTGTGAATCATGGCCCAAGATCCCAACTCATGGGCCTTCTTGTCGAGCCTTGGGTCCAATGCCTCCCGGAATGGCGGGCGAAGAATGAACCCTGCTACGCCCTCCCTATCGATGCTCTGGACGAGCTGGAGGGTGCTGGAGGGGTAGAATTCCTGCGAGCTTTGTTCGACGTTGTCAATCAGCAAGATCTATCTGGCCTCAAGTTCTTTGTCACCAGTCGGTCAGAGCCGGCTTTGGTGAGACGCATCGAATCTTTTCCCAACAAAACGGTCTGCCGTCTCGAAGAGGTGCCGCTTGACCAGAGCAGTGCTGACATCGAGGTGTACCTCAAGAACAACCTCGCCCAGTGCGCCACCTCACAGCAGATCCAGCAGCTCGTATCAGACGCCGCCGGGCTGTTCATCCATGCAGCCACGGTGGTTGAGTATTTGAAGGGACGCGACATTGAGGAGCAACAGGGGCTGCTTCATCAAATCCTCTCTGCCTCTTCTTCATCCAGTGGTCAACCTTCCCTTGCTTCAACCACGACTCTGGACAATCTCTACCTCCAGATTCTCAAGACATCCCTTGTGGACCCGAGAGATAGTGATGATGAAAAGGTGTTCAAGGACTGTCTCTCTGTTCTTCACACCATCCTTTGCACTGTTGAGCGTACTTCAACCTCTGTTACCATCGACATCCTCAATGCAAGTTGTGCCAATGGCGACACACTGCTCAATCCTGGCATTGCAAATGGGGTTTTACATCGGCTGTATGCAATCCTCTACAGCCGGGATGGCCTGGTCATGTGGTTCCACAAGTCATTCCCGGACTTCATCTTCAACAAACACCGTTCCAAGGAGTATTTCTGCAACCAGGAGAAGCACCACCGCCATCTTGCGAGCCTTTGTTTTGATGTCATGAGCAAGCAGCTACAGCTCAACATCGCCAGGATCACCAGTTCCTACCAGTTGGATTGTGACAACACAACGCTGCCCGCCTGCATCAATGCCAATATCTCGAGGTCCCTGAGATATGCATGTGGCAACTGGAGTGCTCATCTCGTCCTCACATCCCATGAAGAGCCAGATTATCTCGTTGAAGGCCTACATGGGTTCCTTCAGCTACGAGTCCTATTCTGGATGGAGGTGATGAATCTCTTGGGGCAGCGTGGACGTTGTCAGAGAATGGTACATGATGCTCAGCAATGGTCCCAAAAGTCCAAGGTCAGTCCCATGGATGCAATGATCTGTGTCCAATGTACTGATGGTTGTTCAAGAATCCAGCAGAACTGGTTGGCAAGCTAGCAGATGCAGCAGCATTTGCTACATACCACAGCACAAGCAAGGCTGCTTTGTCAACACCACACCTCTATCTATCATCCCTTGCCACCTTCCCCCGATGTTCTGCCATCACACAGGAGTGGAGGCAGTGTTTCGGGGGCATTCCTGGATTCATAAATTCATGGGGGACAGCTCAGGCACAGATTGCATCCATCAGGGTGGGAGCAGTGGAAGCTCTTGCTGTCTCACCTGATGGAACCCATGTCATTTCGGGCTTGGGTGACTCTTCAGTCGGAGTGTGGGATCTGTCTACAGGAGAGCAGACAAAGGTCCTCCAGGGCCACACAGGCCGGGTCCAGGCAGTGGCCTACTCACCTGATGGAGCCCATGTTGTTTCAGGATCAGATGACCAGTCAGTCCGAGTGTGGGATCTGTCTACAGGAGAGCAGACAAAGGTCCTCCAGGGCCACACAGGCAGGGTTCTTGCAGTGGCCTACTCACCTGATGGAGCCCACGTTGTCTCAGGCTCGGATGACCAGTCAGTCCAAGTGTGGGATCTGTGTACAGGAGAGCAGACAAAGGTCCTCCAGGGCCACACAGGCTGGGTCCTTGCAGTGGCCTACTCACCTGATGGAACCCATGTTGTTTCAGGCTCGTCTGACCAGTCAGTCCGAGTGTGGGATCTGTCTACAGGAGAGGAGACAAAGGTCCTCCAGGGCCACACAGGCCTGGTCCTTGCGGTGGCCTACTCACCTGATGGAACCCATGTTGTTTCAGGCTTGTCTGACCACTCAGTCCGAGTGTGGGATCTGTCTACAGGAGAGCAGACAAAGGTCCTCCAGGGCCACACAGGCTGGGTCCTTGCAGTGGCCTACTCACCTGATGGAACTCATGTTGTTTCAGGCTCGGATGACCAGTCAGTCCGAGTGTGGGATCTGTCTACAGAAGAGCAGGCAAAGGTCCTCCAGGGCCACACAGCCAGGGTCTGGGCAGTGGCCTACTCACCTGATGGAATCCATGTGGTTTCAGGATCGGATGACCAGTTAGTCCGAGTGTGGGATCTGTCTACAGGAGAGCAGGCAAACGTCCTCCAGGGCCACACAGCCTGGATCCAGGCAGTGGCCTACTCACCTGATGGAACCCATGTTGTTTCAGGCTCATCTGACCAGTCAGTCCGAGTGTGGGATCTGTCTACAGGAGAGCAGACAAAGGTCCTCCAGGGCCACACAAACTGGGTCCAGGCAGTGGCCTACTCACCTGATGGAACCCATGTTGTTTCAGGCTCATCTGACCAGTCAGTCCGAGTGTGGGATCTGTCTACAGGAGAGCAGACAAAGGTCCTCCAGGGCCACACAAACTGGGTCCAGGCAGTGGCCTACTCACCTGATGGAGCCCATGTTGTTTCAGGCTCATCTGACCAGTCAGTCCGAGTGTGGGATCTGTCTACAGGAGAGCAGACAAAGGTACTCCAGGGCCACACTGGCGAGGTCCATGCAGTGGCCTACTCACCTGATGGAACCCATGTTGTTTCAGGCTCATCTGACCAGTCAGTCCGAGTGTGGGATCTGTCTACAGGAGAGCAGACAAAGGTCCTCCAGGGCCACACAGCCTGGATCCGTGCAGTGGCCTACTCACCTGATGGAACCCATGTTGTTTCAGGCTCATATGACCACTCAGTCCGAGTGTGGGATCTGTCTACAGGAGAGCGAACAAAGGTACTCCAGGGCCACACAGGCAGGGTCCAGGCAGTGACCTGCTCACCTAATGGAACCCATACTGTTTCAGGCTCGAGCAA
This sequence comes from Coprinopsis sp. MPI-PUGE-AT-0042, assembly GCA_020736565.1. NCBI lineage: Eukaryota > Fungi > Basidiomycota > Agaricomycetes > Agaricales > Psathyrellaceae > Coprinopsis > Coprinopsis sp. MPI-PUGE-AT-0042. Next base: position 7,843 of record JAHBOF010000284.1, on the reverse strand, counting down.
CTGCACAATCCAAGTGTGGAACATTTTGCCTGAACTCAAACATAGGCCCCAGTATATCCGTCAGAAAGGTCTAAATGGCCAATACACTGGCTGGCTGCTGTCCACCACTGACTCCTCAGCCCATCTTATGTTTATTCCACCCACTGCCCATCTACCTGATGATTCCAATGTTGTCACTTTCCCTGTGTCAGCTGTTCCTCACCTCAACCTATCAAACACCAAGCTTGGAGACAGATGGGTGGAGTGTTACACTGCAAGGACATTGTAGCTCAGCAGTATGGTGTCATGTATACCTGATGGCCTTTGAATTCATTTCTGTCCTGTATTCTGTGTTTACTATGCCTGTGGATCACATCTGTCCTATCCATGTTCCTGTGATGTCTCCATGTGTTCAGAATCTTGTCATTTTGGATATTCAAAGTTCAAACCTTTCAATCTCAGTAGTAAGTGCGAATAGCTGGAGGAGTAGTATTTCAAGTTTGTCATCATGCTGTACTGTTCTTCATCCCCTCCCTGCTGAAGTGGCCACTCTACCTGGCACAGTGTCAAGGAGCCATCAGCTTCCACAAGTCTTAGTCTCACCCATTATCTTCAACAAACTTGAGGTTTCTCATGCACCTAGAGGGAGTCCGTATCAAACTCTCCTACTTTCAAATCAGAGACCACTGTGTACCTTTTTGTTGATCTTATCTGATGTAGATTAGATTCGACTCGTGACCTTCGGTCTAGACTCTCCCAGATACATTCTTATGAGGCTATGCGTTATTTACAGCATTCGTCATTCTTTCGTCTTTATGACTCATACTGACTCATATGCTTACTTGTGGTTTGTGGGCCGACGCGTTGCGCGGCAGATTTCTGAGGCCTGTTGAGACCCCCGAGTCGGGTTGATCCTAGCTTACAGCTCCGCTTTAAAAGGTTACCGATTGAACTCCGACGAACTCGGTGATTGTATTGGGGAATAGTACAGCATAAGGATTGACCAGTACTCTACTCTTCATGGTTAGGACACACATTCGATAGTCGCCATTTGAAATCCGCATCCATGTTCAACAAGCAATCAGCCTCTAATGCCCTCATGGTGGCTCTACGAGGTTTGCTGTTGCTGTCATGAATCCCATCCCCATCAGCAATAAGTTCCTGCTCCCGCTGACCGTTCCAGAAAAACGTCGCGATCCCATCGCCTCTCCTGGCCTTCTTCCACACAGCAGGGCAGGACATCCTGCACGGTATACCCCACGCCTTGTCAAATGGTTGCTCTTCCGGGTGAATAGGACGAGGTTGCGTTGGTTGTGTTAGAATACAATGCTCATGTCATGGTTTCTTCCTTACATCTCATCGTAGTTACAGAGATTCATTAGTTTAAGATCGGACGATTAACATCTATCGTTTCATATACATCGTATCTATCTTCTTCATCTTCTATCATTCTATCATTTCTATTCGATGACTACGATCTCTTCTATTTATCTTCATCATACATATCTTTGTTGTACAACTACCATCGATACTGTTCATCGATGGGTACTGTGTTATGATCTCTACTTTGCATAGCCTCCATAGGTATTTAAGTAGCTACTGCAAGTGAGGAGTTCCCTATCGAACTATTCCCCACTTGCAGGTATGTGTAACAGTATCATCTTACAGTACTCAATCTAACTATCGAACTATTCCCCACTTGCAGTGTGTATATCGTTGAGGTTTTAACAGGTTATGAGCCCCGGTGCACAGTGCTAAAGACAAGTCGTCAACGCACAACGCTACCACTCAACCTCCCTCACGTTTGGTCAAGTCTACCACTGGTAGCATTGCCTTCTAGGCTCTTCCCTTGTCTATCGACTAGGAGCACCTGTCTGTCCCCAGTTGCACTTGTGACTGGACGATTAGACTTTCTAAATCTTCATCTCTTCGAACGGACGACTTCGTCCACGTTCTCGTTTATCTCACACGTTGATGTGCTGCCTAGCCGCAAAGGACCAAAGAACAACAACAACAACCCAAAAAACACACACACACACACTCGCTCTTGGGGTTCCTTAGGAGATTTGACTTCCTTCGGAGAAAAGGGGATATATATAGTGAAAGGTTGTAGGAGTTGTAGGTAGTCCGTAGCGAACTAAGTAGAACTTAAGTTGCGTAGGAGTGTAATGTAGCAAAGGCGACTGGTCGACGAATCAACCGAAAGGGGGCTCGTAACCGAAGGAATGCGCCCAACAACTGGAGGAGGTGTCCGCGGAGGATATGCGAAGGTAGGGAAAGGATAGGATGATTCAGAAGATATCGCGTACCAAGGTAGGCAAGCAAACTCAGAGTCCGACGGAGGGATCTCTACGTGCTCTCAAACCAGATGAAAATACGCGATGAAGACAGCGACGGAAACGGCGACGGAAAAGGCGACAAAAGAAACACACGCGACAGATGAGATCCAAAGGCAACCTGTATTTTTCTATCTACGCAAAGGCTTTTATACGACGTACACAGAGTCCGAGAGTCCGTAGGAAAATAGAGACAAAGAGAATACACATGGGTTTCTAAGGAGATGACTGATGAAACCGAGACGGAGAATGATGATCGGGTATATTAGACACAGCGTGCCTCGACAAGCCACACGGACACGCTCCCAAGCCCTATGGATCCATGCGATGGTTGAGGCTTAGCATCGTGCTGCTTCGGCTTACTACTCTGCTGACTCTCTCTTCAACGTGGGTGTACGGCCGCCTAAGTTGTGCTTAGCGACAGTCACAACAGACAGGCAATCCGCTGAAGCTTATTGGCCCGACGGACCGCCTTCGCAGACCTGGGCACTTGCCGCGATTGATTAGCACCATACATTCTCTGCTTCCCCGGATTTGGTTGATCTCCGTAGCTCACGGATCCTTCTCAGACACGTTGCGGCAGAACCGCAAAGGCTCCTCGAGGGTAAATCGTCTAAGACTCTCGCTTGAACTCTGCTATGCCAGTGCACTACTTGATGTGATCTAATCACTTGTGCTACGGAGAGGTCGTGCATCCTCTTCCGTAGGGAATCTACGCGCATTTCGATAGTGATGGTTGCGCATTCTAGGGGTCCGACGCGCACGTCTTGATACTACTGGCTTCGCACTGTTACACTCGTAGCTAGAGTACCTCCGTAGTACCGTCAGACATAGATGCGTCTTTGAATAGGTTTCCGTCGCAACGCGATTCCACACTCGTGATCTCAGCCGACAGCCTCAAGTCTCAACTTCGGCGCTTTGTTATTCGTCCTCCTACGCAGTTGTAGATACAGTGGTTGCGAAAGTACAATTAAGGGTACTTCGCGATTTTCGGAGCGTAGCCCTGGTACGGCCGTATCATCTCCCCCCAACTGAAATCTAGACTGTCCCCAGTCGTTCTTTTTCCTGGCAAGTGGTCCTGACGCTTCTTAAACACCTACTCCCGAACTCCTTTTTAATCGGTTCCCCATCGCGCCGCTGTCTATCCTCCTTAGAGGTCGAAGGGCGACCATCGGGGCTACCTTCCTTCTAAGACCGCTGATGAATGATACCATCGTCTTGGCCTTGGGCGCCTAATTTCCTGATTCGGTAATTTAGCCCCTTAATCAACTTTTTAACCTTTCTCTTAGTTCACCGTATGTCGGTCGTCTCCAGGCGATCGTTCTAATAGTTTTTCGTCTATTCAAAAGCCGTTATGCTCTTCCGATGGAAGCCTGACTCGTGTCTTCCTGTTCACACGCAGACCCAGCTTCGGAGCCGTCAAGCTATAAGACGTCGCCCCTTTGGCTTTTCTCCTTTTCTTTCCCCATCGACATCGCCCTTCCTGAGCCACCGTTGATTCTTTTCACCATGCACAACTTCAAAGATATCCACCCCAACGTCCTCAAGGCTTTCACGAAGGAACTGGACGCTCCGCACACTTCGTCCATCCAACCTCGTCTCCGGAATGTCCAGGAGCTGGAGGCGGAGCTCCCTGTCATCCTGACCGACTTCCAGTCAGCGCAGGAGTTTATTTCGGAGGGCGACACGGGTGCGGAAACCGTGGCCGACTTCGAAGGGTGGATCTCGCGCCACTACGAGGTGCTGGTAAGTCCTATGGTTTCTTTCATGCTCGTGTCACACACTGACATTCTCCAGATACAATTGCCCCGAGCGATCGACGCGTCCTGGCGCGTCTTTATGTGCACTCTATGTGCTTGTATGATGCGCTTGTACGCGTTCCCGGAGCTAGTTCGTCGCCTTCGCCAGGGTCTCCCCACCGATCCCCGTCCTTGGGCTGACCTATGGCTCACTCCGACGGCGAACTTCCCAGTGCTCCTTGCTCGTTCGAACCTCAAAACCACTCGTTTGCCGCGTTCCGCCGTCAATCCTACCGTAAGTTGTAGGTATCTTACGGGTCTGACTACCGCTAACGTTATTGGTTCTTTCGCAGGGCTCGCTCTACGAGAAGATTTGGGCCGTATATCTGGACATCTGGGCGGCCCATTCACCAGAGTATGCAGAAGCGAAGGGCTACACCCTCGTCGCGCCTCAGACAACATCCGTGACCATGCCAAATGTTCCTTCCCAAACGTCGCAAGCCCCGCCAGCTACTCCGGCACCCAATCCCACCATCGCGCCAGCTGCTCGAGCCCCGTCTCTGATTTCCATGGATGCCGTCGAAGAAGGGGTCAGCATCACCGAATTAATGGACTTGGAACTTGCTAACCGCCCTCTCTCAAAGTCTGCTCGAACCAAACCGTCGAAGGGCAAGAACCGCGAGGTTATCGACCTCTCAGGTGGTTCCACCTCTGGTTCGGTTCCGTCGACTGCGAAGGCTCCTGCGCCTTCGATTCCACCTCCTGCGGGAAACTTCGAAGGCGTCGTTTTGGAGACTCCTCGCAACCGGAAGTGCGCTCGTCTCGAAACCGGTGAGTCTCTCTTCCTCTTTGCTTCTGTGATCATTCGAACTCATCTCTTCATTTCTATCTTAAGCAGGAAACATCTCGGACGGCGGCGTCGAGATTCTCGACCAGCCTGTTCTGCGGACAATTGTTTCTCGTCCGCGAGGAGGAGCCCCGAAGACCTTGACGCGTGCGCCGAAGCCTCCCGCTACACCTTCGTTGTCCAAAGCCGCGCCTACTTCGTCGCCATCCACTGCACCATCCTCGCCTACTTCGCAGCTCGCCCGAGCGCCCATGCCAGCGGCCGCGGCTCCTCGAGCTGTTGCTCCTTCAGCGTCGCAACCTTCTGCCCCTGTTGCCGCGACGAACGCTCCCGCCGCAGCTGCTCCTGCTGGATCGTCGGCCATCTCTGCTGCCGTCCCACATGGTGGAGTCCCGGACTACTTCCTTCGTCTCGTCCCAGGCAAACCCTGGGCCAAATATCTCGGTGCAGCGGTACGCTCACTGCCCTTCCTTCCTCCATAGCAATCCCCGTATTGACTTTCTCCTGTTCAGATTACGCCGCCTTGCGGTCGCTGCGCGATCTCAGGAGCCAGTGGGCGCTCTTCGAGAGCTGAAGATCTTGGCCCCTGTATCGCGCCTGGTCCTGGCCAGCCTTGCAACCATTGCACCCGGGATAAGCAGAAGTGCACCTTCACTCTGCCCACCGAGGATCGCAACATCGTGGCCAACAACGCGTATTTGGCTGGTACCATGTCCCCTGCGGGTACGTCACCACTTCTCTTTTTTTGTCAACGCACCGACTAATCCCCTTTTGCTTGTTGTTTTAGCTATCGTTGAGGGTGCGGAGCGCGTAGCTCGACACGCTCAGATCTTCGCTCTGATGGAACAGACAGCCTACGCCATGGCTGCGGAGGGTCTTGCCGAGCAACGCAAGTTCCTCAGCAATCTCCGTCGCGCAGAGCACATGATGGGCAAGGAAGCCGTCATCGAACAGCTTTTTGGAAGTGAGGAGCTCTACGAAGAGTACCAGGAACACTTCGCTCACGCCTTCGACGACCAGCGCCCCCCTCCCCAATTTTCCTCTTGTCGATGTCGTCTGGTTCGCTGAGGAGCTCCTCGATGTCCAGGCATCGCGACTTACAGCCGCTCGACAACAGATGGAGGAAGAAGAGGTGTTGGAAGCTCGAGTCCAGGAGGAAGTCGAGCACCGCCTCGCCGCTATGTCCGTTGGCGGTGCCACTGTCGCACCTGCTCCCGTCGCTCCCGCCAACGAGCCTTCTTCCGTCTCCGCTCCCTCCGTTGCTGGCAACCCTGCTAGCGCTGGCTTGGGTGCTCTGGCGGAGTACGCCGACTCTCCTCCTAACTCTGACCAGGAGATGGACACCAGCAAGTAGAGCAGCGTCACATTCTTTCTTGGGGCCGTTGGGGCCACTTATACCTCTATTCGTATCCTTAGTTTACGGTTATCTATAAACCGTTCGGACCCTTACTACATTCGCGGCCCTCTTGGCCATCTAAATACCTCTCCTATAACACTCCTAAGTAGTCTCTTTAGACTGTTTACCTTACTACTTAGGTAGTGTTATATATCTCTTTTCTTGTGCTCTTCTGTATCGGTGACTCTTTGCCATAAGTGCCTGGAGCTAAGAGAGGAACCAGGAGGCCGGGGTGGCTTCAAGGTTCGAGATTCTGCTAAGGCCAGACAGGGGTCACCCCTGAGTCACAGCCACGAACTCCTCAGATCCGAGATCGACAGATCTTTGTTTGATGGACTCATCAAATAATCGCGCGCAACCGCTGATGCCAAAAGGCGTCTACGCGCTAGAGTGCTGACGCTCCTCCTACGGGAGGAATTAAATGTGTCATCCCCATGGCCTCAACATGCGATGGAACTCCTTGGATTCGCCATCCCCAGATTTTAATGGGGATTTGTCCGTCGACGGGCTCAGTTCGACGGATACCTCAAGTGTTTTCCATATGCTTCATAGGCCTGACTCCTCAACGTCCGCGTACAATAGACACAATCGCCTCTTTCGACCCTCGATTTCCGTAGCCAAGGCTCCCTCGGAGGTTTTGACCCTCTTCTTACAGCGCACCGCAGGTATCTCGTCGAGATAATCCCCACTTCTCCTACGTAGATGGCGTTGGAAGGGTCGTTGTTCTACGGTGACGCAAGGTTTCTCCTGGCGTATAAGAACTCAGGTGAGTTCTCTGTAGATTCCCCAGCTACTCAACCTTACTCATCTACGCAACACTCAACTCCAATATGTCTGGTCTTGCCGACTTCCTCACTGGTCATCACGACGAGATCTGGTTCGGTATCAACAAGGCCAACTCCGACGCTGTTACCGCTCGCAACACTGCGCCTTTCCTTGACACCGGTGCCCCAGGCCATGCTATGGCCGTCATGCAGGCTCGGTCGGCGGTGTCAAACTTCGTTTCCACTATCGTAAATCTCTCTCCGATGTTTTTGTCCGTCTATCTGCTTGCTGACAGTAGCACATTTCCGTAGGACTCTTTTGTCGAAGCCCCCGAGATGCTCAAGTCCGAGAAGTGGAAGAGCATGGTTCCGAAGATCCTCCCCATGATGATAGCGCATCGCGATACTTTCACCAAGTACGGGGCTGCCCAATCCCTTCCCGAACAAGTTCCCAAGTTCATCACCTACGCCAACGATCGTGTCTTTGCGAAGCCTTTGAAGTTCCACAAGAACACCAGTGAGTACCTACGCTCGTCCTTCCCTCTTCTTCCGTCCTATCTTGTCCACTGAAAAATTCATCATTCTTATTTCAGACGACGAATCCGATGCTAAGGAGTCCAAGCCTACTAAGGAGGTCAAAGACCCTGCTCCTGTCGACGAAGATGTTCAGGTAAGTTCGGGTTCCCGTTACTTCTTCTGTCGCTGAACTTTTCGTAGATGGAAGAGCCTGATGGCAAAGGAAAAGGCAAGAGGGCTAGGGTGCGTCGCGTTCAGGTTCTCCT
>JAHBOF010000283.1:0-62859 GCA_020736565.1 Coprinopsis sp. MPI-PUGE-AT-0042 | reverse complement strand
TGTCGCAACCCTTGAGTGGTCTATTCACTTGCGTCACTAGCAACTGGTATCATCCCTCTCTTTGACCGATTTTAACACCAACGTCGGTGTACTCGAAACTGCCCACTCGATCTTCAGAGTTTGGAGAGCCCAGGTCCGGTCAGACAAACTCTTCACCGAAATCAACATCGTTCTGTCAAGATTTGTCGACCCCTTCCTCCAACTATTCAAGAAAACAGGCGAAATCCTAACCAACCCTACCGCCAACTCTGCTTTGACAACACCTGTGTCCAACTATGCCTTGGTGGCACAGACGATGGTCCTCCTCATCGACATCTTTTATGACCTCACATGCCAGGATCTGCCGCCTGCAATCGAAGATACTTACGATGACTTCTTTGACCCTTCTCGGGGATGGTTCCACATTTTGCTCACCTGGAGTCCAAATGAACTGAAAGGCGACGTAGGTGCCCTCTGATATTACGACCACCACTGTCAACTTGACCAATCTTCAGGCTGACGATACGAATCCCTCATTACCCTCTCAAATCAAAGCAGGCATCCTCGAGATTGCCGAGGTAGATTATGCTATTACTGATTCAAAAACTCCAGCTCACCCCACTCTCAGATGTTCATCAAACTTTACGCTGACCAACTGCAGCGATCGCAAGCTGTGCCCCAGTTCGTACAGAACGTCTGGCAACTCATTGGCTCCAACAAACTGCCTGCAATCGCCGACGATGGCGTAAGTGTTTTGTGGGGTCTCTTCTTTTCTCTGTTAACAGAGTGAACAGGTGGTGTCTCAATCACTTCGGTTCATCTCGACAGCCATCCGGTCTGGCTTCTACAAAGATCTGTTTGGTTCCCGAGAGACCATTTCGTCCCTCATCGAGGGTGTCGTGATCCCCAACATCTCACTTCGTGAGCACGATGAGGAGCAATTCGAGGATGACCCCTTGGAATTCATCCGTCTGGACCTTGCTTTATCGTCAACTGGCACCGATCTGGGCACTCGTCGCCACGCTGCGGCTGATGTCCTTCAGGCTCTCGTTGGAGGTGGCTATGAGACGGAGACGACAGAACTCGTTGGAAACTGGATCAATACCGGGCTGAATCAATACCAGACGGACAAGGGACAAAACTGGAAGTCAAAGGACAGTGCTATCTTCTTGCTCACTGCCATCGCCACCAGAGGATCAACGACTCAGGTATGTGGTTCGTAGCCTTTATCGGCATCAGGCTGACAAGGCCTGTAGCAAGGGGTGACATCTACCAATGCTTTAGTCGATGTTGTCAGATTCTTCTCGGACCACGTCTATCAGGATCTGCAAGCCGAAAGTGGCTCCGTTCACCCTATTCTCCAGGTTGACGCCATTCGGTTCCTGTACACTTTCAGGAACCAGCTCACTAAACCACAACTACTTTCCGTTTTGCCACTTCTCGCCCGTCATCTCGCCTCCGAAAACTATGTCACCTACACCTATGCTGCCATCACCATTGATAGGATTCTCTTCATCAAGCAAAATGGAAATCTGCTGTCAGTGCCATATCTCATACTGGTTTCTTTTTCTGACTGTTGTTCAGTTTCTCCCAGGCCGATATTCAAGACTCGGCTCTCCCTATCATTGATGCCCTCCTTTCCAAGATTGAGGCTGGTGGGAGCCCGGCAAAGATCGCTGAAAATGACCATCTCATGAAATGTAAGCGACGATGCCATTCGATGAGCTTTTTCGCTAATATTCTTCAGGTGTCATGCGTGTCATCTTGACTGCCCGGCAGAGCCTCACTCCGGGTTATGAGCGACTCTTGGGTCGGCTTGTCTCGATCCTGGGAGTCATTTCGGCCAACCCCAGCAACCCTCGCTTTGATCAGTATATCTTTGAGAGTATATCTGCCTTGATGAGGTTTGTTGTTGAGGGAAATCCGTCTTCAAGGAGCACCTTTGAAGAGGCTCTCTTTGGCCCTTTCACCGTCATTTTACAGCAGGACATCGAACGTGCGTCTACCTCTCATGATAGCCGCGTGGATGATATCTAATACTTGAGCAGAGTACATTCCTTACGTCTTCCAGGTCCTCGCTCAGATGCTCGAGCTGCATGAATCGGGACAAGCTCCTGCATCGTACATGGGACTTCTGCCTGTTCTGCTTACCCCCACCGCGTGGCAGCAGAAGGGAAGTATTCCAGGCCTTGTCAGGCTCCTCAGAGCTTTCCTGTCCAGGACTTCCGATACCATGGTGGCGGGTGGTCAAATCGCGAACGTCCTCGCTGTTGTGCAGCAACGCTTGATTCCCTCAAAGATGAACGACTCGTGGGGCTTTGAGCTGCTGCAAGCTGTCTTTCTCTACGTTAAACCGTATGTGGTTGCCTCATTTCAACAGTGGTCGTGCTAATGGCGAAAGTAGAGCTGCGCTGCAACAATACCTCAAGCCAATCATCATCACGCTCCTCACACGAATGCAGACGAGCAAGACGGACAAATATGTCTACCTGTTTAGCAAGTTCTTGCTGTACACGATGGCCATCAATGTCGATGGCCTGGGCCCTGACACCATAATCGCTGCTGTTGAAAGTATTCAGCCGGGGTGAGTGCTACGGCTTTGGTAAGAACTTGCTTGAACTGATACTGGACAGACTATGGCCTCAAGTCTTGACAAACTTTTATCATCCCTCAAGCCCCCAAGTGCCACATAAGGACAGGAAGCTTGTGGTGGTTGGCATGATCCGTCTCCTTTGCCAAAGCAAGTCGATGATGCAAGAGCCCATGGTGCAATCTTGGTACGCTTCCGTTCTATCCTTGCTTCTTTGTCGCTGATTTAGCCGTAGGCCTGCTGGTTACTCGGCATTGGGCAAGCTCTTCAGTGAACCACAGTACTTCAAGACTTCGGACGAGAACGCCACAGCTGGTCTAACAGAGATTGACTTTGAGGAGCAGACGGCTGGGTACCAGGCTGCATATTCGAGGCTAGCGGCTTCGGAGAGCAAGGAGGTCGATCCTGTGGCCCACGTTCAGAACCCGCAAGGATACCTGCAAGAGCAGTTGGGTGCGCTGCAGAGTGCCTACCCGCAGGTGAATCAGTTGATTGGGGCTGCAGAGGGAGGCAGATTCAACGTCTAAATAGAAGGACAAGTACACTAGGAATGTAGCACTGTAGGAAAATTGGAACAGTTCCCCTGAAACATGCTGATATCGCGTGTACGCTCACGTGAGAAAAGTTGAACGCGCCGTCGTCGCGCGGCGGCCACTTTTAACTGGATCTTCTTGTCGTTTTGCTTTTAAACTTGTAACATGGCTACGAAAAAGGTATTGGCATTTACTATCCAAGGGTTTATACAAGTCTAATTGGCAAATCTAGTCTGCGATGCCTCTTGTGAACCCCAAGACTCCCTCCCGCCATCGCGCAAGGTCAGAAGTGTCCCTGGGCTCCAAGACGCCTTTGACCCCCTCGCTGCTGAACGCGATGAATAACATGGCCATGGCTTCAGGCCCCGGACTTCTGCCCAATCGCTCTGGATCGCCAGTCAAGAAAGTCACCCGACCGACGAAGAAGGGCAGCACTAGTGCGTACGACACCACCAACCCCTTCATCGCGCCACCCAGAAGTCGACCTGCAAGCCCTGCAAGACGAAGTAGTGTGGTTGTAAACGACAAGCTGCAGCGGCAGGCTGGGTCTGGTGTGATTCGCCGTGGAGGTGCAGAGAGTCGGATTGATGTTGTGCAGATGGACGGACGACCTGAGCTGAAGAGAAGCAAGAGCACGTCTGCCATGGTGAGAAGAAATTTGGCTGTAGATTGGAAATAAGCTCACACACACACCCAAAAGGCTCGACCTGCAGCCGACCAAAGAGACCGATTCATCACATCACGGGATCCGCATGCGAATGATATGGCTGCAGTCGCCGCTTCCCTCGAGCAAATGTCTCTCTCAACCAACAACATCGACAACGACCAGAACGCAAACTCTCCTGGCCACACCGCTCGCCTGGCAGCTGCCACGGGGCTTCCCCTGAATCGCAGGATCTTGGGGTACCATGAGCCTCCACCTGCTGCCAGCTCGTCCAGCCTGGCCAGTGCAGACACGGCTTTGAGTCAACAAAGGGAATTTGCAAAGCCACTCTACGCCCAGAGACCCGGTGCCCTGTCTGGATCGACAGGGGCGACAACCAACAAGACAAGAAAGATCCCCACGCAGCCAGAAAGAGTCCTCGATGCACCCGGCATGATGGATGATTTCTATCTCAACCTGCTCAGCTGGAGCGTGCAGAACTGTGTGGCAGTCGCGTTGGACACGAGCACCTACATCTGGAGAGCAGATACGGGTGCTGTTACACAGCTCGGGGACGCGCCGGAAGGGAGCTATGTGAGCTCCGTCGACTTTTCAAACGATGGCAACTTTTTGGGGGTTGGGCTAAGTACGGGAGAGGTCGAGCTGTGGGATGCGGAGACGGGCCAGAAGCTGAGGACCATGTCGGGACACGTGGGGCAGGGGCGACCCTGAGCTGGCACCAGCACTTGCTGAGCTCGGGATGTCAGGATGGCAGTATCTGGCATCACGATGTCAGGGTTCCTCGACACAAGGTCATGGAACTTATCGGGCATGTGGGCGAGGTGTGTGGGCTCAAATGGAGGCCTGACGGAGGAGCTTTTGGCGAGTTGGCGGAGAACGACAATGTCGTCAATATCTGGGATGGTAGGGTGGGCGATGTAGGCGAGGGTGCGAGGGGAACTGCGAGGTGGACCAAGAGGAACCACACAGCCGCTGTCAAGGCTGTTTGCGTTGGTGTCCCTGGCAGCCGAGTCTCCTTGCGAGCGGAGGAGGGACGAACGACGCGTCGATCCACGTTTGGAATTCAACCACTGGTGCCAGGCTGCATACCCTCCGTACACCTTCCCAGATCACGTCCATCCAATGGTCTCCCCATCGCAAAGAAATCTTGACCACCATGGCTACCCAACCAACTCGATCATGTTGCATGCCTATCCAAGCATGGAGCGCGTTGCAGAGATCCGAGACGCGCACGATTCGCGGGTGCTGGTCAGCTGTGTAGGTCCTGCCGGGGATGTGGTGGTGACCCGGAGCTGGAGATGAGAACCTGAAGTTCTGGAGAGTTTGGGGACCTGCAGAAAGACGCGGGTAGTGACCAAGAAGAAGGTAGTCAAGCGAGACGCGATTGGAGATATGGGAGGCGGGAAGATCAATCCCACCAAGGAGGGCATTCTGAGCATTCGTTAGATTTCATACTTTTGTGATATACCACCTAACACAACGTTTTGAATATATATTGTGTTCCGCATCGCGCCATTGTTCCCCAAATAGATGGTAGATTGACAACAGATGGATAATGATACATTGTTATTTAGGTCCGATTAGATGAAGCTGAGGACGCTGGCCTGGAGATGTTGCTCTGCATCAGGACTGAGTGCAGCAAGCTGAGCAGCGATCTCAACGGCTTTCCTGAATCGTTCCTTATTCGCTTTCTGTAGCCTTGGTAATGCTGTTGCCAGATGTATCGCATTCCTCCTCCGCTTCCACCTCCGTTCTGCCACGAGAAGGATCCCTTCCTTGGAAGGGTCTCCGAGGCCAAACTGGATGCCAATTCCATACTCGTAGATATCGTGGCTGCCTGGGGGGGGTCCTCAATGGGGAGGCCATCGAGGGCTTCGCGTAGCTCTTTTAGGAGCTTATTGACGTGAGTAGCGCCCGAGTCGTCGAGCTTGACGTTCTTGTTGCTGTTGATGTTTGCAGATGCGACTTGAGTCGTGACTCCGAGTTCATCTGGCGACTGGATCGGTGCGTGAAACCACGAATGTGGCATTGGGGTCCGAAAGTACCCATGATGCCTCCAGAAAGGCCACCTAAAGAGATGTGAGACTAGAATCTGCACCTGATAGTAGTACTCACCTTGGTACAAGCGCAAAAAGAACATGGGAGGAGCGGACATGATTGTGGTTGGGAGAGGAGCGTAACGGCCTAATGAGCCCCTATATAGGGCTGTGGCTATGTCGATGATGTCACAGGGAATATTGCCTGGAGGCTGCGGTGTTCGGTTTCGCAGTCTTTCCTCTGAACCACCATGAGCGACATTCAGTACCCCACCCCATGCTGCCACCAGAGACAGAGTTACAGAGCAGCCAAAGCCAGCCAGCCCCATGACGCTCTCAAAGGCTGAGAATGAAAAGCAGAGTCCCCAGCGTTTGCGAGGTGGATGCATCCCATGTCCAGTGAGTTCTATGACTTTCTGTGTATTATAACGGCTTACGGTGTATTAGAATGGCGGATGCTGCTTCTGTATTCCCCTCCCGTGTTGTTGAGGAGATTATTAGTTATTGTTTGGACTTGTTACGCTCAACCCCTGTACTCCCATCATTTCCTGTATTTCCCCAATCTTTCTTAATCCACATGGACAAGTTTGCTACCCTTGAGCCAGTCAGACTCTATGCAGACTCTACAACAACAGCACCAGCACCACTACTAAAGGCCCCAGCTGCAAGACCTCATGTCATCCAGCAACCAAAACTGGGCGCTCTGCCGCTCGATCTGCACGCGCTTGTCCTCTCCCATCTCCCGTTGCCCGACATCCCTGCATATGCGAGATGTTGTCGGGGAACAGCCTCTATCGTCAGAGAGGGAGAGTCACTTGTCTGGAAGAGGAAATGGGGCGTACTGGCAGTCGAGATGAACGGCCTCGAAGTCGTCTTGCAGCGCTTGGAGCACAAGGCAGGTCAGGCCCGAGCCACCACCAGGGCTGCTGCCCCTCCGACTATCGCTGTCGATGACGAGTTTGGAGACTTTGAAGAGGCAGATTTCGGCTCGACGACCAATCCAGCCGAAATGGGAGACTTTGTGGGCGCGTTCACTGGGGTTAGTATCGTACCGCAGGTTGCACCAACTGCTGCAGTCGAGAACTCCAGGACAAAGCTCATGAGAGCCCACGCCTTGCTCAAACCGCTCCTGAATATCCTTTCAGCTCCTCCCCCATCTGGTCCTTACCCAGCTCGGAGATGCCATCTCGGACCCTCTGGCAACGTCTTCCATCTCCCCTCTCGTCCTCGAATCAAAAACGCTCAGGATCCTCTCACTCTACCTTTCAAAAACCATCCAACCGGTTGCACTCATGGGAGACGCTATATGCCTCGCTCAGGTCCGCAATGGACAGGTTCGACGGGAACCTGCTGGCCGCGTTTGATGCTGCGGATAGTCGGAACGATGAGGGCGGAATGAGGGAAGCCGCAGAGAGCAGCTGGCAGATTTGGGATGGCTCCCAGAGCAAAGGAGACTGGGAGCTGGGAAAGGTCTGGGCGGAAGAAGAAGCGGGAGATATTCTATCAAACCTCTGGTTGGGACCCTATGGACAACTTTACGAAAGAGGGAGGCGTGGCATTCGATGCCATGGATCGTTTCATGGAATATGTCGTGAGCGCGATATTGGAGAACGGGAAGAGAGCGGTCAGGGTGTTTCCCCCTGCGTCAGGTGTCTTGATCTTGTTTGGGGAGCGGATTGCTGGCGAAGTGGTGAGTTGCTGGGTGGACAAGCGTCCGAACGAGCTAACGTTGCGTTTGCAGGTTGGAGAGTACATCACCTCGCTCCTTACCCGTGCCCGTGAGATCGGGACAGAGATATATTTGCAGAGTGTCGCTGCGAGCTTCAAGGAAGCATGGAGGATGGTGGATGCTATGATGGATGCTGCCAAGGAGGAGACCTGATTCGGGTGTGAAGAAGGTCAGGGCGGAGGACGTTGTGTGAGCGACTTTTTGTTTCGTCGATTCATTGGGAGCTGAGGCAAAGAGCAGATACCAGATGTTCGAATCAAATATGGACGAGTATCTCGACGAAGAGGTAGAAAGTGTCAAACTCGTTTTCGAAACTGTTGTCAAGGGCTGGGACCGGAAGGAGGTGAGCGGCTATTCCGCTTGTTGAAGAGATCCTCGCTACAATCCACACCTTAGACAAGCCTCAACAGTCCGACCTCCGACACCCGTTCCTTGCTTCCTCGAATCCTGCGCAAGCCAAACGGAATGTCGTCAACACTTTCACCAACCTCCTGCTACTCCCGGTGACAATTGTACCAAGGACCGTCGGCGCTGTAGGGGGCGCGCTCATGACAGGCGGAAGTGCAGCCGTACAGGGAATCGCAATGTTGAATCCCGCTCGGTGGGGGGCTAGCGAGCCGGCTACCAGAGCAGGGGAATACAAGAGGGACTTTGGACAAGGGGAGTCACTCTTCGATGCAGATGAAAAGGGCAACGGGCACGCGAACGGTTCTGGTGTGTTGCCCAAGAACCATCGTGATTCAACTACCACTCTCGCTAGCTCGCACTCAGGCACGCCGTCCATCTCACGTTCTCATTCAGTGTCAGACTCTGTTACCCTGAACGAAAAGGAAGAGTTGACGACACAGCTTGATCTTCTCCTTTCACTTGATGTTGCCCTCGAGCTTATTCATGAGGACCGAAAGGCACTCAAGAGGGTTGAGATCTTCCAGGGCTATCCGGGACACTATGGGCATCGAGTCAAGGATACCATCGAAGAACTCTTCATCCTGTTTCTGTGCGTCCTCGTCGACGGACATGTCAGTCGGGGTTTTGGAAGGTGCGTTTGCTCGACATCAACCGAGACCATGAGCTAACAGGTCGAGTCCAGGGCAACCGAAAGGATGAAAAGTTGGAAACCCGCAGAGCATCATGAGACGGCCAATGTTGCACCCCTCGAGCAGTTTTTTGAGCTGGTTCATATTGGAGATACTATCCAGTCGATGGTGCAGGTTTACTTTGATAAGGAGCTGGTATGTGGTCAATTCCGGGTTGATTCAACGAGACTGATTTGCTTGTAGGCTCCTCATATAGACCGGACGGATTTCTTGAATGCGGTGGTGCGAGAGAAAAAAAGGTTTGAAAATACCCTAGACGACTGTGTTGCGGCTGGGCTGAACGCAGGGACCGAGGTGCTGATGAATCAGGTGCGTCATCTTGTGTCCTCATCTCCGTACTCATGATGACCTTGGTAGGTGGACCACATCATCACAACACTAACCAAACCGCGCGAGTATTACCCTCCTGAAGACGGTCCACTCGATCTGGGACCCACCGTTGCATGTCAGGAAGCGATCAAGTGCTTGGAAACGCATTGCAAGCTTATCAAAGGGAGTACGAGTAAGGAGGTCCTCGAGGTCTTTTACCAGGAAGTCGGAATTCGGCTAATTGCGTGCGTTTTCCTCTGATCCTCCGACCCATCTTCGCAATGTATTCTGAGGGTTTACTGGTCCTAGTATTCTGCAAAAGCATATCAAGCGCCAGATAATCTCGCTTAATGGAGGTTTCCAGGTCATTGCCGACCTTAATTCATACAACAGCTTTGTTACATCCTTGAAGGTGTGCACACCCAGATCCGCTTATTACCCCTTGCCACTAACAGCTCCTTATTAGGTCCAAAGTATAGCTGTAGATTTTGCAAATCTGAGGATGCTTGGGCATGTATATGTTGTTGAAGATGCAAAGGACCTTGCACAAATTGTCAGGGATGTGACAAGGTACGGGGGAGCCTATCGGCCCGAGGTGAGTTCTTGTAAGTGTTGGATTGGGTCCATATCTAAAATCTTTTTAATAGGACATCTATGAGTTCATCCAGCGCCGCTCAGATTGGAAGAAGATTGAGAAGGTTGTAGATAAGACAATGTACAATCTTAGTTTTAAGGAGGACTGTAATATCATGTAAAATGGTTTTCAACATTGGAGTGGTAGGTGCTGCCACACATCACTCAACTGCTTTGTTATTTCCAAATGTGTCAGGTGTCAGACTAAGCTG
Organism: Coprinopsis sp. MPI-PUGE-AT-0042; assembly: GCA_020736565.1. Taxonomy (NCBI): domain Eukaryota; kingdom Fungi; phylum Basidiomycota; class Agaricomycetes; order Agaricales; family Psathyrellaceae; genus Coprinopsis; species Coprinopsis sp. MPI-PUGE-AT-0042. Next base: position 53,077 of record JAHBOF010000283.1, on the reverse strand, counting down.
CAGAATGCCGACTTCCAAGGGGGCGCTGTTGATGCAGGATCCTAACACTAGCCATCAAATATTGAATGTCCGCAGCGCTACGACAGGCATCAGTGACTCTATGAGACCTGGAAAAGACCTTATAAGGCCTTATAAACCATGCAATGGCTAAAATCAAATTTCAATCAAAATCTGATAAGGGATCTTACAAGGCCTTATAAGACCTTACAATCATTCGCCAGTCTGGCACCCTTGCTGGACATTCGGGACCTACAGCATTCAATAATTGTTATCAGCCCATGAGCAGTTGGTTACGTAGTACTTCGAGTCCATTGGATTGGGATAGCGCAGAGGTCCTCACTGCAGTGCCAGTGAAAAGAGCAGCCATAGGGACTGTTCATGAGGCAACTGATGGCCGCTACGCACAGGAACAGATGAACCATCAAATGAGGCATGTCGCCAAGACACTTGTTCTGGTTTCTTCATCATTGTGCTGGAAATCGTTATCGTCACTGATAGTGGACTGAGTGGTCAGCACTCAGCCTGAGTGTTAGAATACAATGCTCATGTCATGGTTTCTTCCTTACATCTCATCGTAGTTACAGAGATTCATTTGTTTAAGATCAGACGATTAACATCTATGGTTTCATATACATCGTATCTATCTTCTTCATCTTCTATCATTCTATCATTCCTATTCAATGACTACAATCTCTTCTATTTATCTTCATCATACATATCTTTGTTGTACAACTACCATCGATACTGTTCATCAATGGGTACTGTGTTATGATCTCTACTTTGCATAGCCTCCATAGGTATTTAAGTAGCTACTGCAAGTGAGGAGTTCCCTATTGAACTATTCCCCACTTGCGGGTATGTGTAACAGTATCATCCTACAGTACTCAATCTAACTATTGAACTATTCCCCACTTGCAGTGTGTGTATCGTTGAGGTTTTAACAGGTTATGAGCCCTGGAGCACAGTGCTAAAGACAAGTCGTCAACGCACAACGCTACCACTCAACCTCCCTCACGTTCGGTCAAGTCTACCACTGGTAGCATCACCTTCTAGGCTCTTCCCTCATCTATCAACTAGGAGCACCCATCTGTCCCCAGTGGCACTTGTGACTGGACGATTAGACTTTCTAAATCTTCATCTCTTCGAACGGACGACTTCGTCCACGTTCTCGTTTATCTCACACATCCTTCAAACAGCTATTGCCACATTGGGAGTACTCTCCCTTTAGAACAAAAATGTATCCGGACTGGTCCAGATCCTTACTGGGAAAGGGTTACCGCGAGAGGTTGAGAACTTTTTTTTTTTTTTTTTTTTTGAAGTAGTGTTTATTGTCTAAGAGTATGGTACTAAAATAGACATTACATGCGTAGAGGAATACTATGTGTTGATATTGCGAGGCCCTATTCTGGTGGGTCGTTGAGCGCGGAAGACGGTGGTTCAGCGTGCTGCCCCGTTATTCCCCCTCCCGGCCAACAAAGAAACATCGTTTCAACTTCCCTTCAGGGCTTGCGTTGTTTCTAGCTTGTGCCGTGATAGCGGTGTGGTCGATTATACACCCGATCCTGGGATCGGATAGGTGGGCTGTCGCTTCTCCTGTGGTTTCCTGGGTGCTGAGGGCGTGGCAGGAGTGGTGGCGAAGGCGCGATGCGGGTGTGGTGGTTATTAGGGATGTGTTATGTAGTTGATTATGGCGTATTTGTGCGGTGTAGGAATTAGTGTGGATTATGTTATGTGGTTTTTGCTTCGTTCGGGGAGGGCGCAGTAGCGCCCTCCCTTTCTTTGCGTTGTCTGGGTTTCTTTGAGTGTCTTGTCTGTTCTTTGGTTGGGTAATGAACTTAGCTTTATGAGGCCCTTATTTCTCTTCTGCCTTCCCATTTCAGTCTGCCTGTACTGAACACGAAGTCAAGTACAGCCCTGACCGTTTTCTCGCTCTTCCCCAGCGCTTTCCTTGGATGGGCCATCCCTCCTCCTATCGCCCTGCAGAGCACCTTCCGTTGCTCTTTGTATGCTGGGCAGTCCTGGAGGACGTGGTCGATTGTTTCTGGTCTGTTCTGTCCGCAGTTTAGGCATCTGTCCGTTGCTGCCAGTTTGCGCTTGTGCAGGTATGCATTGAGTGGGAAATGGCCACTTCTCATTTGCATGAGGCAGCTCGCTCTCCTCCTTGTCGTCCCTCCTGCTGGTTGAGAACACTAGGTTCAAAAAACCACGTAGGAGATAGCTGACCACCAACAACATCACAGCTCAAGCAAGAGAGTTGGAGAACGGTGCAACACCCGGGGTTTTATATATTTAACCACAAAAAACATACTACATACTTCAAGTTCACTTGCCCAAGTGCCCATTGCTTTACCTTACTGTTTTTGTTTTACCCCTTTTTACCTTATATGCTCCATCATGTTGACCTCCATCGAAAATCCGCTTTCTGCTGCCACCATCAACAGATGGAAGAAGAATGTTATCAACCATGCGCTGACCATCAATGCAAGGGACATTTTTTCAGGTGAAGAAGAGGAACCAGACGTCACATCTACTGATGCAGAGGAGAAGAAGGCATATCGCGATTATCGCAAACGCCGAACAGCCCTTGCTGGCTACATCCGACAAACTCTCAATGACGCCCAAATTGACTCAGTCCTTTGGGATGTTGAGGACGATGATCCAGAGACCATGTTCGGATGAACCCGACAGAAACTCTTCAGATACAGAAGAGAGGAAGGCCTATAGGGACTACTGCAAGTGTCGCACCGCACTTGCAGGCTATATTCGAGGTACCCTCAATGATGCCCAACTTGACTCAGTCCTTTGCAATGTTGAGGATGACGACCCAGAAACCATGTACGACACCCTTCTTGATTTCTACCAACCACAGACTGCCCAGTCCAGAGCAGCAGCCTTTCAAGAACTCCTTGCTCTACACAAGACAGAGACCAATTCGTACAGCGATTTTGGTTCCAAACTCGTTGCCCTTGCTCAGCAAATCAAGGACCGAATCCCTGAAGCACCAAAGCTTATCTCAGAAGGCTACACTGCTATTGACGTTATCAACGATCTTATGATGGCTATTGCTATTATTGGTCTTCCCCATGACGAAAACTCTACCTTCCTCCACAACACTCTCACCCACCTCGACTCTGTCAAAGGACCCAAGGAAGTCCTCGACCACCTTGGCATGGCCGACATTACACAAAAGAACGACGAACTGGCTGAAGAGGCTGCGCTTGCAGCGTCCAAACCAAAGAAGAAGTCTTCAAACAAAAAGAAGACAACTTCCAAGGCTTCTACTTCTTCTACACCCAAGAAGCCTAAGTTCACATGCAAGGTCCATGGCACCAACAACTCACATGGTGATGACAGATGCTATGATCAGCAGAAGTCAAAGAAGAAGGCAGATGCAAATATTGCCCAGGAAGATTCCGATTCGGAGTTGGACCCTGAAGAGAAGGTTATGATGACTGCCGTTGCTCACATCGCAAGTACCCCTCGTCATTGAAAGTTTAAACAGACCGCTGACCATTCCTGGAATGCAGACTCCAGCGCTACCTTGCATATGACCCACCACTTGAAGTGGATGCGCAATATGGTTGGTTGTAAGATACCCGTCAAATTAGCCAACAACCACATCGTCTATGCACAAGGTCAAGGTGACATCTTATTTAAGCCTGCTGGTAATCGCAAGTCTGTACTTTTCAAACATGTACTATATGTCCCCCCGTCTGCAAAATAATTTATTCTCTATACTCTCCATTGTTAAAAGAAGTAAAGCCAGAGTGGTCATTGAGAACAACAGCCTTGAATTCTCTAAAGGTGGCAAAGACCTCTTCACTGCCACTATTCATGGCACTACTGGCATACTCGACGGTGTAACACTTGAGAAAGGAGAACAGGCCTATGTGGCTGCTGTAGACAAAGGACTCTGGCACGATCGACTTGGTCACATTGGGAAAGATCAACTGGATCGACTCATATCCCAAAATCTTGCTGATGGCATTGTAGTCAAAAAGGGAACAGATGTCAAGGAATTTTGTGAAGCATGCATTGCGGGGAAACAGCATCGCCTTCCATTCCCTAAAGTCTCCCAAAATCGCTCTCCAGAAGTACTTGGACGTGCTTTCAGTGACCTTCATGGTCTGCTACCTAAATCTCTTCGAGGGTATCACTATTGGATTACCTTCACTGACGACTGCAGTCGCAAAGAGGGTGTCTATTGCCTGAAGAAGAAAAGTGAAGCATTTAGCATCTTCAAGGAATGGGTTGCAAAAGTGGAGCTAGAAACAGGTCAGAAACTCAAAGAGTTCCAAGAGGACAAAGGGGGCAAGTACATCTCGAAAGAATGGGATGAATGGATGAAAGCTCGGGAAATTAAACACCGACACACAGTGAGAGGCACCCCACAGCAAAATGGCATGGCAGAGCGGATGAACCATACCTTAGCTGAGGGGGTGACTGCCATGCTTAATCATTCAAAATTGCCAACCAGCTGGTGGACCACAGCTGTGCTATACTATGCTGAAATCCTAAATGTCACCCCAACATCCTCCCTATCTGAAACCACCTCACACGAGGTATGAAGTGGGAAAAGACCAGACCTTTCCATGTTCAAGGTCTATGGCTGCAGGGCATTTGTAAATGTTGCTTGGAAGGATCATGGAAACCTAGATTCACATACTATCCCGTGCATCTTTATAGGGTTTTCAGAAGGGTACAAAGGCTGGAGGTGTTATGATCCGGTGGGATGAAAAGAAATTATTTTGAGAGATGTCATATTTGATGAGACTTCGTTCCCAGGTCTATCCACAAAAGACAAAAAAGTAGTGGTGCCACCAGTAAAAATTCTCTGAGCTTTGGTTTCATGACCACGACAGTACTCAGGAGGGTGATGAAGAGAATCCACCTAACTCTGTAGATCGTCGCTCACCTTTGTTGCCTCCACCACATAATCCTTCTGACTCGGATGATGAGAGCTCTGATGATGATGATGGGGATCGTCAAATCCCTGAACGTCCTGAGACTCCCCGAGCGCTATCCCCTCGTACTCCCTCTCCAAAGGTCAAAAGAGAGGAGGACATGACAAAAACCCCGTCAAAGTCTTCAACAGAATGGTTTACACCTCAGGCATACGTCTCCCCCACACCAAAGGCAAAAGACGAGCCAATCTCCCCTGACGATGGGAGAACTGAGAAAACACCAATTCCTGCTCTGAGACAAATACGTCGTCCACCTAGCCCTTCACCTCCTCCCACACCTGCACCCAACAAGGGCAAGGCACATGCCATGGCCAAACCTAAGCCAAAACCACCAGCCATTGGCCAAGCTAAGGCTACGGAAAAGCAGCCTGCAGCACCCAAGTCCAACCCAAACAAGCCTTTTGAGGTTGCGAAAGGAGACCGTCCTGTTTGAGCTGCAGCTCGTAAAATAGTTGACTACCAAGTCCAAGCAGGGAGCAGCAGGAGAGAAACCATGCCAGTTGCATGCAGGGAAAAGTCAGCCACTCGGCCTGACATTCCAGAGGACGATGACTCTGAGACTACTGTAATTGGTACAAGGACTCAGTCTGTGCAAGAGGCGCAAGATTGAGGGGGGTGCATGAAATTCCAATCTAGCACCACTTCCACAACAACCTACACCAATCGCAGCTCCTGCACCTCATGTTGGAGGCATAAATCTCATGGACCTTCGTTCTGGTTTCAACCCAAACCCTGCTCGATTCGCACATATCCCTGCATCCTCATCAACTCGCCAATATTCACCTATGTCTGAGAACCGCTTTGCACCTCTCACTGCTACAAGCATTGAGGAAGAAGATGACGAACCCAATCTGGAGAAGGCTTTAAAAGCTACTTCAGTATTAGAGTCTGTTTTTGATGTCTATGGTGTTACAGACAATCACATTTCTATGATAGAGGCAGTCAACATTGCTCTTGATATAGTAGGCAAAAAGGCTTTTGGTGCAGCAACTCGACCAGACGACACCCCACGAAGCTGGAGAGAGGCAATGGCAAGAGATGATTCGAAGAAATAGTTGGAAGCTGCGCAAACTGAGATCGACGCTCTTGTTGACAATGGAACTTGGGAACTAGTGGAGCTACCTTCAGACCGCAAAGCCATTGGCTCTTGCTGGGTCTTCCTCATTAAGCGAGATGCAGATGGGAGAGTTGAACAGTACAAGGCACGACTTGTTGGTCAAGGATATGGTCAATCCCATGGCATCGACTATGATGAACTCTTTTCCCCCACAACTCGTTTAGCCTCGCTCCGAGCCATCTTAGCTCAGGCTACCATGAATGGTGACCACATCGAGTCTATTGACATCTCCAACGCCTATCTCAATGGCAAAATTGAAGATGCATTCGAGGTCTACATGAAACAGCCAGAGGGTTTTGAAGTTCCCAGTCCTAATGGCAAGAAATGGGTGTGCAAGCTAAAGAAGGGTCTATATGGTCTGAAGCAAAGCAGGCGACTCTGGTACCAGAAACTTGCAGACAAACTCGAGCGCATTGGCTTCATTCAACTTCTATCTGATCCAAGTATCTATACCTGGGCCAAGGATGGTGTTCAAGTCACACTCCCAGTTTTTGTTGACGACATTACCATAATGTTGAAGCACAAGTCCAAGATCCAATGGGTCAAGGACGAACTGCAAAAGGTCTTCAAGCTGAAGGATCTTGGTCCAACAGCATACCTTCTAGGCATAAAAGTTGAATACGATTGTGAGAACAGAACTCTCCGCCTCTTCTAAACCCAGTACATCATTGACATGCTTGCTTGTTTCCGCCTCTCAGAATGCAGACCAGTCACCATGCCTATGGAACCTGGCATCACCCTCAATAAAAGCCAGCTTCCCAGTACAGACGAGGAGAAAGAAGAGATGAAGAAGGTTCCATATATGAATGCTATTGGTGCCCTCATGTACCTTGCTATTGGAACACGACCAGACATTGCCTATTCCGTTGCCAAACTTGCACAGTTCAATTCGAATCCTGGACTAGCACATTGGAAGGCAGTCAAGCATCTCTTCCGCTACCTACAAGGGACGAAAGACCTAAAGCTTACCTACAGAGCTGATGGGGATCGACCACATATGTCTGAGCTCTTCCAGACTTTTAGCGATGCAGACTATGGAGGATGTCTTGACACTCGCAAGTCAACAAGTGGTTTTATCATGAAGATGGGTACAGGTGCAGTCAGCTGGTCTTCCAAGAAGCAAGCAACAATTGCCAACTCGTCAACTGAGGCTGAATACATATCTGCTTCTACTGCTGGACGCGACATTATCTGGATGCAAAGTCTGTTAGGCAAACTTGGGTTCAAAATGGACAAACCGTCTCTGCTTATGGTTGACAACCAATCAGCATTGAGAGTCCTCAAGAACCCCGAGCATCACAGTAAGATGAAGCATATCGATATCAAGATGCATTGGATCCGGCAGGAAATTCATAGAGGGGCCATTGAAGTTCACTTCCTTCCTACAAACGACATGGTTGCAGACATCCTTACCAAGCTGCTACCTCAACTTGCAGTTGAATACCATCGTATAGCAATGGGACTTTTTTAGTCCATGGACATTACATTGAGGGGGTGTGTTAGAATACAATGCTCATGTCATGGTTTCTTCCTTACATCTCATCGTAGTTACAGAGATTCATTTGTTTAAGATCGGACGATTAACATCTATGGTTTCATATACATCATATCTATCTTCTTCATCTTCTATCATTCTATCATTCCTATTCAATGGCTACAATCTCTTCTATTTATCTTCATCATACATATCTTTGTTGTACAACTACCATTGATACTGTTCATCAATGGGTACTATGTTATGATCTCTACTTTGCATAGCCTCCATAGGTATTTAAGTAGCTACTGCAAGTGAGGAGTTCTCTATTGAACTATTCCCCACTTGCAGGTATGTGTAACAGTATCATCCTACAGTACTCAATCTAACTATTGAACTATTCCCCACTTGCAGTGTATGTATCATTGAGGTTTTAACACTGAGCCTGTTCATAAAGTCTCTTCTTGCATCATCCCTGGAAGCTACAAGGGGATTCACATCATAGATTCTTTGCTATGTAGCTGACCACATCCTTGAGTTCTGACAACGGTGCTGAATGACAGCAGCAGACCTGCATGCCAGCCTCATGTTTCTTCACATAACACAGGACAGGCTTCTCTGGATCCAGATGTTGTTGTAGCCTTTGAGAACATCCAACTTGGTGAAGTATTTTGCTCCTTTCAGTTTGTCCATGAGATCAGTTACAAGCGGAAGTGGGTAGGTGTTCTTGACTGTCCAATGGTTGAGATAGATGTAGTCTTGACATGGTCGTTTGCCACTATCCTTCTTCACAACAAAGAAGAACCCCAAAGCTTGAGGTGATTCCAATGGTCGGATATATCCTTTGGCCAAGTTTTCCTTTACAAATGTTTCGACTTGAGCATCTTCTTCTGGTGTGAGGGGATAGACTTTCGATGATTGGGGAATGAAGCTGTCCTTCTAGAGGTGGGCGCAGGTGCACCTGTGTAGGTACCCGCACCCGCAATCCAGGTACCCATGCCCAAAAAAGTCATACCTGCACCTGCGGGGATAATTTCCCATGGATCACCCGGACCCGCAGGTCAGGTATCTGCAACTGCCAGGTATAGCCAGGTACCTGCCAGACCTATTGCATTATCAGGATGTTAGACATTCATAGTATGCAGTATTGTATGTAGTGACCCAACAATCAATGGTATTGTGGTACCAGGGGAGCACAGGCACTTTGAACTTGAATACTGGGGGAAAGAGGGTGATGATTGTGGCATATGTGGGAGTATTGGAGAGCTCTTGAAAGGGGCTATAATTGAAGTCATTTGCCTCACCAATTGGCTGAGATTTGGGCCAGTGGTACTATGAGAAAGCCTGACACTCGCGGTCATATTCTGAGCGAACACAAGCACCGTTAGCTTTGGGGTAAAGTGCGTTGGAATCACAATGCTTAGAGCTACAAAACAAGCCCTTAAAAGCCCAAATGCGAGCCGATTTGGGACCACTATAAGCTCATCAAAAACTGTTACACCCCTGGTGGTACCTCACACTCATGCGCACATTGCACTTTAACGCGTGCTTCGTTTGCAAAACAAATTTCTGCATTCTTTAGCTGTAATTAATACCTGCAAAATGGTATATTACATGCCTGGTTTGGACAGCGGTTACCCACTCCAGGTACCTCTCAGTGTCCAAGCCTATACCTGGATCCGTGCAGATTTCTTCCCACGGATTACCTGGACCCGACGGATCCGGGTCAGGCAGGTATTCCCACGGATCTACCTGCAGGTACCTGAAACATACCCGCACCCGCGCCCACCTCTACGTCCTTCAAATCGATTTTGTGATCCCAAACTCAGTGGTCTGGAAGTCTGCTAGCCTTCTTTTCATCAAAGACTGATGGATATTCATGGTATTCCAGTGGCACATGTTCTGCAATGTTTTCAACCTTCTTTTGTTCGTTATATTTTGTTCAAATGCCTGTGAGTGACTTATCATCGATTCAATCCAGATCTCTTCGGTTTTGTTGCATGTTTCTCCAGTGATGTAGGATATGACCAAGTCATTGGAGTAGTCTTCAATTTCTTCCAAAAGTAGGAGGGAGTCTAGGGGCAGGGGGTTTGTGGCTGAGAAATATTCTTCTCCTTCATCTTCCATTGTTGCAGGGGGAAGGGGAGAAGATCTCCAAGTAAGGGTCTTCTTCTTCCAATCAATGTCGGGGTTTTCATACTCGAGCCATGGCAGCCCAAGTATAATCTTCTGTCTTCCCAATCCAGTGATGTAGAAAGTTGTTCATCTGGTTTGTCCATTGATAGTGAGATCCAGTACTGTCTTGTATTTGATTGTTCCAGCTTTGTTGGGTGTTCCATTGACATTGTTGACCTCTAGTTCTCTCTCCAGGAGATGCAGGGGTAGGTTGTTGTCTTTGGCATAGGTTGTATCAATGAAAATGCCTCCAGCTCCACAGTCGATCATTCCTTCATTGTCAACAGCTACTGATCCATTTTGCGTTTCACCTGAAAGTTTCATAGGAATAAATATGGCTTTATTTTTCTTTTGGGCTACTAAGGCAGAATGAATAGTTAAATAGGGAGAGACTGACATTGGTGCAGTTCTCCTGATCAAAAACCTGCTTTGGCACACTCTTTCTTGATCTCATTGTGTTCTTCATTGTAATCTGCAACCAATGCTCTGATGTGTTGGGCAACCTTGCTGGGTGTCTTCTTTACGTTGATGCTGTTGTTCTGGTATTGTTGAGAAGATCCCTGGTTGGTATTGTTCTTCTGTTTCTTGGGGCAGTTCCTGATGATGTGACCATGTTGTCTGCAGTGGTAGCACAGCCCTTGATGTTTGTACTGTTCTACTTGCTGCGTAGTGAGGGCACCAATATCAATGGGGTTCGAGGACGATCCAGAAGGATGGTAGACCGGGCTGGTAAAGCACCTCCTTTGGTAGTTGTTAGATCCTGTGGTCTTGGAATATTTCCCAGGGTAGATGATGGATATAAGTTGCATCGCATGATGGTAGTTCTTGTCAAAGATTGCAGCTTTTGCTTGGAGTCCTTTGAGATTGGTGGGAGGGTTATCCACTGTCAGGATCTTGAGGAGCAACAGTTGATTGATGGATCACTTGTACATTTCCATCAGCATGGTCTTCTCTTCTTCTGGTTTGACTTTAGCTTGTCCAACAAGTAGATTGAATTCAATGTTGTGTTTCTCGATGGGGTTGTTTTGTTGTTTGAGAAGGCTGAATTTATTGAGTGCATCTTGGACTGTGTCTTCTTGAGAAAAGGCTGTTTTGAATTCTTTAACCCAGTTCTTCCACTCAGGGACAGTTACTTTGTAAGTCATTTTGTTCATTTTATCTTCAAGGTATTGTTCCTTCGATATCAATGCGTCCCCTCCTTTAAGATAGGAAAGAGCTGTCAGGGTCTTCATGGTGTCATTGGTGAACTTCTTTGAGTGTCCTTAGAAGTACAGGGCACATTCTTTGATAAATGCGTCAACTTTGGTGCAGTCTCCATTGAAGGGTGTGGGGGGAGCAACTCCTTTTCCATTGTCTTGGGTGGCCTCTGGGACACTGTCAACTGTTGTTTCTGCTTTGGGTGGCATGTCTTCTTCGTTTCCAGTAATCGATTGTTGTTTATCTTTTGGTCCTTCCTCTTGTATCTCAGGTGTGCTGGCTTGTGTAGCAGGGCAAGTGTTTCCTCTTGATTTTGGTGGTTCTTTGTATAGTCCTGCAAGTAGTGCATTGGTTTCTTTGATAATCCTTCTGGTTCCTTGCATAAACTAATCTTCTTTGGTTGTTGATGTACTGGCTTCTTGTTGAGGCTGTTTTGGTGATTCTTCTTTGTCAGATTCTTCTTTGTTGTCGTCTTCATCGTCTGTTTCTTCTTCTTCTTCAGATGATGATTTGTCTGGTGCTGGTTCTTCTGGGGTCTGTGCTTTGTCGAGTAGGTCTTCTACTTTGTCCCAGTCGTCAGGGTTACTGCTTTCTGAAGAAATCTTGGTTCTGGTTTCTTGTTGTTGTGGTCTGCCAGGACAATACTGGCAGAGTAGTTGATGGAGCTAGTTCTTCTGTTATGGTTCAAGTATGCAAGCTCATAAGAGTTGACGCGTAGGCCATAGTTCTGTGTCGGAGATCAGAGATCAAAGCGGATATTGCAATTGACTAGGATACTTCTATAAGTAGAAGCAGACTAGGGAGTTGGAGCAGAGTTTGAGGAGAAAGGAAGAGGCAAATCAGGTAGATTCAACAAGAACTAGCTAAGGAATAACAAAGAGTAGTCAGAGGTTTATATAGGTATAGTTGTCGAGTATAAATAAAGATATCAGTCAATATGAGTTAGTACAAGTCATAGTGTCAAGAAGAGAGAAGTAGTCCGCAGTGTACAGCACATCCAGTAACTGTAGAGGAGAGATAGATATGTAGAGAAGTGTTGGTAATGATGGAAGCGAGAGATGGTGGCGTAAGAAGGTGTTACCAACAAAGGTAGGAGTCAAGGAGCGATAAGGGGGATCAAAAGAGTACAGCAAAGTTATATGGAAGTCTGAATAGATGTAATATCAAGGGAGGAAGGTGCAAGAGAGGGGAGTGGTAGCTAAAGCGATGGAAAAAGATAGGGGCACAATAGACGGCCATAATAACTTCAGTTTGGATGCAGTGAATCAGACCACAGGAAAGCGGGAAGCTTGTAGAAGACGGTGTATCACAAGTTACTGAGGTTATTGAGACCTTTGGGCAAGGGAGTGCTATAGCAAATGTAAGTGACTGATATGTACAGGCCATAACAGAAGACTTACCAGGTAGCTGCATCTGGCCATCGCAATAGTGCCCAGACACCCAGTTTTTCACGATGGTTTCTATCCGAGCTAGCCATTCTTTGTAGAAAGACACTGACCAAGAATCAGCACCTCATGATTGTAGGAGTAGAAGACCTGCCTGATGCATGTGAGCAAGATGTTGGGATCAATAGTAAGCAACTTACTTCACTTTGAGTACAGCAAGGCCCTTGAGAACCTCAAGATCAGAGACTATAAGGTTGCTGATGTTGATGTAGTCAACAATAGCAAAGATAAGCTTTGCCCTGGAGCTCAATGTGGCTAAGCACTGGCTGAAAACCTTGTCAAGATCATCCTTGTGCTGCTTCCAGAGGGGAAGCACACATATGTCAACGCTAAACCCAGACAGCTTCTTGATCACTTCATATCTGCTGGGCTGATCAGCAATGACCTCAGTCTCATGGCAGCCACTGAGACTGTTCTTGACAGCGACAGCTTGCTGCAAGGTGTATATTTTCACAAGCTATACAACCAATCAGTAAACAGCTCAACAGTTCTAGTGACTCTGGTTTACCTTCTCAGTGTACTGGTCATCACTATTAACCTAGTTGTCACTCTGCACTCTGCACCCTCCACCAAATGACAAATGTCTTACCAGGACAGGGCTGCGATTGTGCCTGGTTGTTCTCTTGCACAGTAGTCCACCCTCCGTTCAGATTGAGGGTCCAGATTATGCGATAGGAGCGAGGGAGAGCAAACAAATATCAATGTCTTTGTAGATGAAGTCAATGCTAAAGATGTTCTTGAGGACATTGTGGGCAGGGACCTAGCCTTTGTCCAAAATCCACTTGGACTTGCTCCAGCAAGCATGGCATCAGGACGCTTGGCAGTCAGTTTGTTGCTGATGAGGGAGTCGAGCCATCCAGTGGTCATGGTGCTTTCCCAGAAGGCCTCGAGATCAAGAAGTTTGATAAGGTACTCAACCATATTTTTGACGTCTCTAAGAATAGTGGTCATGGTCTTATGATTTGTGTTACGATCTTTGGTTGATCTTCACTGTGGGCGAGGGTGCCGCACCCAAATTGTGATTCAACAATTTCACCAAGAGCACCAGGAACCATAGGTTTGTGTTTGATGGCCAAGAAGTTGCTCCTGGCAGACAACGACCAAGCAACAACAATCAAGGGCACAGACACAGGTTGCATTCACTCAAGGGGGAAAATAGCAGGGATGCAGAGTTGCTAGAGTTGCTGTTGAACGCCTGGTTTGGAAGGTCCTCAGCCTCCTTTTGACTGGACAAGGGCCTGAAGATTCTGAAGAGTTGGAAATGAAAGTGCCAGAGAAGCGAGTCTAAAAAAGATTGTGTTAGTCAGAGGAAAGCCATGAAGCAGCAATCTCACCTTGACTAGTTTTCCCAAATCTTGAATTCCACCACATCGTCCTTGGCTTGAGCAACCTCAGGCTGGCTACCAGCTAGGATAAAACCGAGATCACTGTACCAGCCTGCACTTTATAAGTGTACAGTACATGACTTGAGGTCATTGGCACTCACCAAAGGAGCTGAGAAGAAGAAGTGTTCCCTGCAGCAGCTCCAGTGGGGTGTGGGCCATACCAAAAAGAGCAGCAGCCTGCTCTGCAGATCAAGCAGAGAAGCTTGGGATAGTGGGTGTATTCAACCAAGGTGGTGGATTCTTGATGAGCTACCTCTGAGCAGTGCCTGACATCTTCAAGGCACTATGACAGGGGGTACATGGGCATGTAATGTGTTCCGGTAGCATTTTACTAGTGCCCTTTACTGGCAAGGTCACCCTGCTTCCAGTAGGTAACGCATAGTCACTGCAGTGGGTGGTTTGGGACAAACCTCATGGTCAGGGGAGCTGTTGTCCACTGCAACGACGAGGTGGAATTAAAAATAGTGTTGAGATTATAATACTGGATGAATCAGTATTGTAATCTTGTATTGAGGTTCAACTTACAAGTTATGTTGCCTGGCAAGCATGGTACAGGGGCAAAAGAGCGCCTGCAAAGGCGCTGGCAACAACACCATCAAGGTGCTCCCATGGCCACCCAAACAATGAACCCAAACACATATTGGATTCAGTCAGAATATTTCAGATTGACTCAGAGCGTATTCCTGTCTCATCTGACTATTCAGAGAAATTCCGTTGATGTGCTGCCTAGCTGCAAAGGACCAAAGAACAACAACAACAACAACAACCCAAAAACACACACACACACACACACACACTCGCTCTTGGGGTTCCTTAGGAGATTTGACTTCCTTTGGAGAAAAGGGGATATATATAGTAAAAGGTTGTAGGAGTTGTAGGTAGTCCGTAGCGAACTAAGTAAAACTTAAGTTGCGTAGGAGTGTAATGTAGCAAAGGCGACTGGTCGACGAATCAACCGAAAGGGGCTCATAACCGAAGGAATGCGTCCAACAACCAGAGGAAGTGTCCACGGAGGATATGCGAAGGTAGGGAAAAGATAGGATGGTTCAGAAGATATCGCGTACCAAGGTAGGCAAGCAAACTCAGAGTCCGACGGAGGGATCTCTACGTGCTCTCAAACCCAAGGAAAATATGTGACGAAGACAGCGACGGAAACAGCGACGGAAAGGCGACAAAAGAAACACACGTGACAGATGAGATCCAAAGGCAACCTGTATTTTTCTATCTACGCAAAGGCTTTTATACGACGTACACAGAGTCCGAGAGTCCGTAGGAAAATAGAGACAAAGAGAATACACATGGGTTTCTAAGGAGATGACTGATGAAACCGAGACGGAGAATGATGATCGGGTATATTAGACACAGCGTGCCTCGACGAGCCATACGGACACGCTCCCAAGCCCTAAGGATCCATGCGATGGTTGAGGCTTAGCGTCGTGCCACTTCGGCTTACTACTCTGCTGACTCTCTCTTCAACGCGGGTGTACAGCCTCCTAAGTTAGGCCTAGCGACAGTCACAACAGACAGGCAATCCGCTGACGCTTATTGGCTAGACGGACTGCCGTTGCAGACCTGGGCACTTGCCGCGATTGATAGGTGCCATACATTCTCTGCTTCTGCGGATTTGGTTGATCTCCGTAGATCACAGATCCTTCTTTCGACGCGTCGCGGCAGAACCACAAAGGCACCTCGAAGGTAGATCGTCTAAGACTCTTGCTTGAACTCTGCTATGCCAGTGCACTACTTGATGTGATCTAATCACTTGTGCTACGGAGAGGTCGTGCATCCTCCGTCATAGTGAATCTACGCGCATTTCGATAGTGGTGATTGCACATTCTAGGGGTCCGACGCGCATGTCTTGATACTACTGGCTTCGCGCTGTTACACTCGTAGCTAGAGTACCTCCGTAGTACCGTCAGACATAGATGTGTCTTTGAACAGGTTTTCCGTCGCAACGCAATTCCACACTCGTGATCTCAGCCGACAGCCTCAAGTCTCAACTTCGGCGCTTTGTTATTCGTCCTCCTACGCAGTCGTAGATACAGTGGTTGCGAAAGTACATATAAGGGTACTTTGCGATTTTTGGAGCGTAGCCCTGGTATGGCCGTATCACCGTATGTTTTTGTTAGCATCACTTGGGATTCATATTCTCTCCAACAGCCTAGGATACCAGGGCCACTCGCCCAAAAAAGACTCTCTATGTGTCATTTCATAGAACATAGACTAGTACATGCGATGCTGAAGGAGTCTAGACTTGAAGGATGAGTGTCTGAACTTCCTAGTGTCAATATTCAATATTCAATAGTCACTGAATGTCCAATATTCAATGCTTGGTAAATAGTCAATATTCAGAGGGTGTTCAATACTAATTAATAGTCAATATTCAAGCAATATTCAATACTGAACCAATTGCTATTTCTACAAATAGTAATCCTGTGATAAACTTAGACCATCAGCTAGGGTTAGCATATTGTGCTAACCCTAGCTGCAGCACTTGAACCTTAAAAGCTAGGATTAGAGTTAGTTGGAGTTAGGATGTAGGTTAGAGGTTTAGGGTAGAAATATCTGTGTTCAAAGTGGTTAAGTAGTGTGAATTTTGTCTAAGTTCCTTTGAATATTACCAGAAGTAAGCCAAAGCAGCAAGCATTTGTTTTGAAGTCATTACAGTACACAGTGGCAGGGGAAGCACTCTTATTTAACAATTGTTTCCATTTGAGGCCAGAATCTGAAAAGAGTGAAGCTCCATCTTCAAAAATGAGGCTTTTAGACCAGGTTTGATCCATTATATAAGCCTCATCAATGGTTGAAAACCAATGAATATCAATGAATACCATCCTTTATACTATTGAATATCCACTGAATATCAACTTTCATAGGCTTGAATATTTACTGAATACTAGATCCCATACTTTTGAATATTTAATGAATAAACATGAATAAGTATCCTTGAATATCCTTTAGCTGGGATATTCAACAGTAGTCACCATTTGAATACTAAGGCAAATGTGAAATTCCATCCAAGGCAATTACAGCAATAGTTGTACTACTGTTGGTGGACACCACCCAAAGAGTGGGGTCTCTGTGCACTACAACCACTCTATTGGGAGATGTTGTAGAGTCTATACCAGCAGGGGAAAAGTATGATTACTCACTGATGTCATACAGTGCAAGAGAGTGTGCAGGGAAAGATCCACTTACTATGATCCGTTTACCATGACCACAGTACTCCAGTGGACCAACCAATACCTTGTTGGTCCGGGTTACAATATGGTGGAACATGTGTGAATGCTTGTCAAAAATATTGACAGGTGTCTGCATGAACCTGCTGGTTGTTATTGGAAGTGACCTGCTTGGAAACGCTGGAAGAATTGTCCAAATCCTTTGTGATCCTTTCTCCTTTGGCTTGAAAAAGTATGTAGTTGCACATGGACACCAATGAGGAGACGTGTCCAAGGTATTTTCCAGAGTTGAATAATGTGCCTTATGAAGGAAAGTTGGTGCCTGACTGAGGCCTGTTCTCTCAGCTCAGTTAATGTAGGCTTGATCATATTCAAGAACTCACCTGCATCAAAGAACATCAATGACAGGGGGTCATTTGCCACATCACTGTCTTCTAGATCGCTATCATTGTCATCTCGATGTTCCACCCAGTCATAGTTCTCAATGGCCTTCCCCCATTCTGCAGCTCTGAATATGAGTGGGCTGAGAGAAATGGGTCTATCTCTGTCAAGTGGCTTACCACTGTGTTTCGTTTGCAGAAGAGCCTCAAGCATATACTGAGGCTCAAATGGGTCATGGAAATTGCTTTTATTCTGAGTTCATGATCCCTTTCTTTGGCCTAGCATTTGAACTTTGTCCTAGATAGTGCTCATTAAGAATTGCATGATTACGCATCCAATGGAATGGAATGACTCACCTTGAATTTGGATATCAATCGACTATGACAAGGTGTCACCCTTGTTGAGGTTTTTGCATGAACATACAGCAGGTTCTGATACCGAAGCCTATGATTGGTGGTAGGAGCAATGATATTATTATCATCAATAGTTTGTCTAACATATTTCCTATACACATAGGATAATTAGCCCCTATCAGCAGTGACATTGGTTGAATGAAAGCAGACGCATTCAAAGATATGGCAGGCATTGTAGGCAAATTGCCAAAATGCTTCGCACAGATGTGCTATCCTGGATGGAGAGTCAAAAACCTCGCACTCAGCAAGGAATGGTGAGAGACCTATATGAAGGGGTGAAATTGCTGAAGAAGTACTTACCAGCTATGAAGAATATCTCTGCAACAGTGTATACTCCAACGCCCACCCAAATGTGGGACATGCTCCGCATTGTTTACATGCAGGCCCATTCCTAGCAACTCCTTTTCCGACCCTTTGATACTTGATCCACTCAGCTACACATCTTAAGAAATGTCTGTAATCACCTAAAACATCAGGCTCAAGATTGAACCAGGGAGGAAGGGACTGGTCCACATCCATTACCCATGTCGGCTGAGTTATTCTGAGTAAGCAACATGAGATGCAGATTTTACAAGAGACAATTCTGACCTGGATGACAAGATCGTTGGTAACGACTGCAAAAAAGAAGTCCTCAAATTTGATAGCCAAGCCAATCTTGAAACCTTGATCCTTGAGAATGTTAGTCAGATCACAGATGGTCTAGAATATAGTATCAAAGAGGAATAACCCATACCTGAGACTTGACTCCCATAATCGATGTCCTCCATATCTTTTTTGAATAGAACTGAACTGATGAGTGGATGAGGAAGGCGATCTGGTGAAAATTACAAAATTAGCCATCTCTCAGTAAATTTTATCTGTTCCAAGCAGTCTTCAGCTTGCTAGAATCACCTCATAAACATCTTTTGAACTGGAGACATTGAAGGTATAAACCTCCAAGCCAACTATTCTCATCCCACACTCCAACAGCCCAAATCTAGAAGCATTGTGGCTTTATAGTGCACATACCTTGAGATAAGTGTGTCCAAAATCCAGGAATAAAGCTCTTCCATTGCCATAGATGTCCTGATGTCTAGCTTCAGGTCCTGGGCAGCAGGGCCTGCTCAAAGCATCACCTTTGGGAGAAGACTTGTCTGGCGCTTGCCAGATCCCCTGACAAAGTTCAATTTGCCATTTAAGCCAAGAACATGACCATCTAGATTTTGCTCCTCCATGTTTTTTGAGGTAGAGTTGCCCAAAAAATCCAAAACCCTCCAGCCTTGAACTTCCTAAGAAGGTACAGGCAGGTCATTAGGTGGGCATACATTTCCCTCCATTTGGGCATATTAGAGATTGAGCAAGATATGGTTCCCTAGAGTAGAGATGAGAACAAGTAACTTAAGGAAGGAGGCAGGCCCTTGGGGGGATAGTGGTGGCTCAGGGAAGGAAGTAAGTGTTAGAATACAATACTTACATTGTTGTTTCTACGGTTACGATCAGTACAAGGGACACTACTTTCAAAATATTTACTTGTTGCATCGTTCACTTCTCTCTTTCTTATTGTTCTCTCTCTTCTATTTACCCTGCACAGATATGCTATTGTTCTTCCCTATATGGACATTCCTTTGTATAGATATGTATATAGGTAGCTAGTGTGAGTGGGGTGTTCTCTATCAAACTATTCCCACTCACAGGTATGTCATGTATCACTCTACTTATTTCTCTGCTAATATCTATCGAACTATTCCCACTCACAGTGTGTGTTTTGATGAGGGTTTAATAGGTTATGAGCCCTGTTGCTTCGCGTTAGAGACACTTCTCAACACGAAAGCTACCCTCCCTCACAGACATTTGGTCACATACCTTAGGTACATCTGCACCCTGGTCCTCTGCTTCTCAGAAAGCACGTCCCAGCTGCACCCTGGTCTGCCCCAGTCCATCTGGTCGAGCAACTTCTATCTCCTTCTATCCCCACTTTGTTTTCAGGCTATTCCCAGTCAATGTCATATCTCCTGTTGATTTTGGATTTCCTGCTATCGACTCTTCCCTTCACTCTCTCTCCTATCCCTGTCACTGTTGCATTCGATTCTCGAAGCATCATGCCAGACGATTCTTCCACAACCAAAATCTGTGCTCTTTCATCTGACACCATTGCATGGTGGAAGACTATGGTCAAGAACGAAGCATTGCACCTTCGTGCTGTCCATATCCTCTTTGGTGAGGAGGAGGAACCAGACAAAAGTGAAAATCATAAGGATTGGAAGGATTATTGGGACAAACGCTCCACACTCACATACACTATTGTCAGCTCTCTTGACATGGCCCAATCTGACTCTATCATCTCGGGTGTTGACCGAACCAACCCAGCCGCCACCTTCACAGCTCTCATTGAGCACTACATTCCCAAGACAGCCCAATCTCGTGCTTTGTCTATCCAAGAGCTTCTCTCCATCCGCAAGACGGATACAGAGAGCTTTGCTTCTTACGGCGCCTGCATCATAGCTGCTGGAGCCCAAATTCCTGACTGTTTGGACGCTCTTCCACTCTACATCCCAGAGTGTACACGCCTAACATCCATCAACCTATCCTCCCTCCCTGCTCCAGAGTCAGATGAGGAGGAGGAGGAAGAACCAGCAGCTACTGGTACTGAGGGGATACTGCTACTCCAGCCACTGCTGCCCCAGCCCCTCTTACCACTGTCGAGATCGTCACCAGACGCTCTGTGTTCAAGAAGGGCTATGGTGCGCCAGAGCTCATCATGGACCTGATGCAAGCCATCGTCATCCTTGGCCTTCCTCACAATGAGCAGGGCAACTTCCTCCGCAACACCTTCACACATCTCAACAGCATCAAATCTGCTGATGATGTCCTCAACCACCTTCGCAAAGCCGACCTCTCCAACAAGGATGAGGGTCTAGCTGACGAGGCTGCCCTTGCAGCCACCAAAAGCAAGAAAAAGGCTAAACCTCGCAAACCTACCACTTCCTCATCCTATCCACCTGCCACATTGTCTGCTTCCAAACTGACCCTCAAATGTTGCTATGACACCAACCTCTCCAATCACATCACCAAGAACTGCAACTTCCTGAAGAAGGCTAAAGAAGTGATGTTGGCCAATATGGCTGAGGACACAGCTGAAAAAGAAGCCCAGATGGCCTCCACTGCACACATCGTTAGTCCTCCTCGTAGATGTCCAAAGGGTACCACCACTAACACTCAGGAGAATGCAGACTTGGGCGCTACCTCGCATATGACACCGCACAAGCATTGGATGCAGAACATGCGACCCTGCTTGGTACCTGTGAGGCTGCATAACTTTACACTCCCCCAAGGTCCTATGGGAGTCCTATAGGACTCCTATAGGTCAAAACCCTTTTTCTGCAGAATTGTGATAAACACATAATATCAATACAAATGGTGTAATATTACTGGATGGGAGTCCTATAGGAGTCTTATAGGATTCCCATAGGACTCCCATGAGACTCCTATAGAACTCTTAAAACAATTGAGTTGAAAGTGAGTCAATTTGGACTGAAGTCCATATTGGCGTAAAAAAATCAATGTGGGTTAGGAGTCCTATCAGTCCTATAGGACTCCTAACCCTTACTTGACAACTTTTACTCAGTGTGATGTAAAAATAGCTTTACAACATTTAAGTTGGGTTAGGACAGGTTAGGAGTCCTATAGGACTCCGCCCCGGACCTTGGGGGAGTGTAAAGTACTCTGAGGCTGGGGAATAACTCGACGGTCTGGGCAAAGGCCAAGGGAGATGTTGTGTTCAAACCATCTGGGAACCGCGAGCTTGTTGTCTTTTGTGATGTACTATATGTCCCTCATAGCACCCTCCTCTCATATGTGGACGATGGCACTGTGGTTGCCCAGTCCAAGTCGCTTGACGACAATGATGGCACGCTTATCAAGGTGTATACCATCCTCTTCAGGCTATTTACAGTGCTGGGGCTGGAACTTGAGCACAACAAAACGGAGCTCTTTCATTTCAGTAGGTTGAGGAATAGGTACAACCCATCCCTCAACCTTGGATTTGCACCTTACACGGGGGCTACGCCCCTTCAACCCAAGGAAGTTGAATACTTTACCTCCACCCCTGAGGGGGGTACAGAGTCTATCCAGAGTCTGTACTAACTCTGTCTCCACTCTGTACAGACTCTGTATACCTTTTCTACTCCCTTCTACCTATTTCTTACTGTGCACTAGTTGACACACCTAAGAGTCTGTACAGACTCTGAAGTGCAGAGCCTCTGCACCTCTCTACAGAGTCTCCCTATTGGTCCAGTGACTCTGTACTGACTCTGTACAGACTCTGTACAGATTCAAAACCGAAGTGATGTATTAGCATCAAGTCAATGCATTGTGAGGCACTCTGTACAGACTCTGTACTTGCTGAATGCTATTTGAGTCTTTATTAATACATTGTATGTCATGAACACTTACTGATATTCTTATGTGCAGAGTCAGCACAGAGTCAGTACAGAGTCTGTACAGAGCTTGTATCAACAGCCAGCAGTCCTGATTCCAACGGACCAATAACTATAATATCGTGTAAGTAATTGGTAGAGAGTCAGTACAGAGTCAGTACAGAGTCAGTTCAGAATCTGCACTAATTAACCTTATAGTGGGAGTGTGGTCTTCTATAAGTAGAACAAACAAAGTTTGTACAGAAGTTGAAATAAATTATCAGTAAGGGGGTACAGAGTCAGTACAGAGTCTCTACAGAATCTGTACAGACTCTGTACTGACTACCATTGGAGAAATTTGTTAGAGTAGGTTGGAAGAGGCTCTCTTTACAGATTCTGTACAGACTCTGTACCCCCCTCTGGGGTGGGGGTGAAGTACTGAGGAAGTCTGGCGCTACCTTGGGTTCTACTTCGACTGGAAATTGCTCTTCCATGAGCATGTTTGGTACTACTCCACCAAGGCATTGACCACTGTGAAAGCAATGGGAATGCTAGGTAATGCATTATGGAGACTTCTCCCCATGCAAAAGCGCCTCCTCTATCGCGCATGTGTGCTTCCCATAGCCACAGATGGATTCAGGTTGTGGTATTTTGAGGGTGCCCGATGCAAGGGCGTCCTCGAAAAGTTCAGCGCAATGCAGCGCAAGGCTGCATTGTGGATAGTCGGTGCGTTCTGCACCTCCCCAGGTGGAGGCGTAGAGTCTCTGGCGGGACTCATGGCCGTCCACCTTCATCTTCAGAAGTTGGCCCAAAGGGCCGACTATGTTAGATTGTGCTCTAGCCATCGGTATTTTGCTTCTTTCATTCGTTTCTTCGTTATTTGGAACATGTTACTCGTTCCCTTCATATCTCCGCGGTTTCACATCGGTTCCACTTCGTTCAAGCCTTCAGGCATGCTACCAACATTCAACCTGTCAGTGGCGCATTTATACAGCTGTAGATCGTGTCCTGAAGTCCCTCAGTTCTTTCCCCTCACTGTTGGACTTCAGTCCCTTAGATTTCCTTCGATTAGTCGATACGAAGGACAAGTCCATCCAGCCAACGTATCTCCACGGAGGTGCATGGCTTCCCATGTCTGGCAGAAGCAATAGCTTCTCAGCCAGGTTCGCCAGGTGCGTGTTAAACCACGCCCCTATTGGAGCGTATTACGATCGCTTCAACATTAACGAGCCAACGGCTTGTCCCTGCGGTGCGGCTCTCGAGACCCGCATCCACATCTTGGATCACTGCACGAGATTCAAACGCAAGGGCCCGGTCAAACGGATTCAAGCCCTTTGCATCTTTTGGAGAAGAACCCATTAGCGTTCGCCTTCAAGCCCTCACAGGAGGGTATCGGATGAGGTGGGGAGGCACCTCTCCTTGACGGATGGGTGGTCCTGGGCCGGAGACAGTTAGGCGGAGACCCTTCGGGGAGGTGTGCGGACCCTTGCAGCCGGGTCTAGGCCGCGGGGGCATTGGCCGCTTGGATAGGGGACGCTGGCTTGGGAATGCCTGGAAGGAGGGGAGGGGAAGGCCTCTTACATCAATAATCTCATTTGCTCTTGGCTAGGTTGCCAGGGGTATCGACCTAAGCTTTGGCTTCGGGCAAGGCTTCTTTCTAGGCAAACGGCGCAGATGCGCCATGTCACGCAGGGGCTTAGACACTCACGTTATTTCTCTTTTACTGCTGATCACCTTGTACGTAGATAGCGACCGGACTGCGATCGCGCACCGGTATATAAATCGATGATTCAAAAAAAAAAAAAAAAAAAAAACTTCAGTCCCTTAGGCTCTGTGCATTCTAAGAGGTTATGAGCCCTGTGCTTTCAGCCATCTAGGACAGCTCCGCAGTTGGAAAACTCACTTCGCATTTCCTCAGCTCAATTGCCAGCTCATACGCGCTGTTTTCTCGCCACAGCCCCTTGCTCGTGTCCTCTTCATGTTGCCGCATTTCTGGCCACGTCACAGCAACGCATCTCGTGGAATCGCCCATTGTTCCTCTAGCACTGACTCTCTCATTCACTTCGCCTCTAGCACCCTCAGTTCGCATCGCATCGCTCTCATTGTTTGCCATGTCACACAGCTCATCGCCGTCTACCGTCCCTTGCAATGTTGACTGACCTCCCTTCCTTCACCAAGCTCAATGGCACCAACTATTCCACCTGGGCTGGTAACATGAAAGCCTTCTGCATGACCCAGGGGATCTGGAGGCTTGTTGCTAGCACCTCCCTTCGCCCTACAACCATCACCACCTCCTCCCCAGGTGGCACCACCTCTGCAGCACTCTCTGGGGACCCAGATGCCTGGGATGCCGAGGCAGACAAGGCTGCAGGCTGGATCTTCCTCATGCTTGAGGATGGTTAAAAGGTTCATGTTTCTGACTACTTGGGAGATACCAGTGCGATGTGGAACGCTCTGGAGAAGGTTTACCTTCAAAGGAAGCCTGGGCAACGCTTTATATGCCTATGATGACCTGTTTTCCATCAGGAAGAAGGAAGATAAGGGGCTACAGGGCCTCCTGATGCGTGTAGACAACACATTCAAGCATATCAAGGACCTCTGACCCAAGGAGTTCACTTAGGACCTAGACCTGGAGCTGGCATCAGATGAGTTTTCAGCATTTTCATGTCCCTCCTGCTCATGGACAAGCTGGACAAGGAGACCATCGCCTAGGCGTTTGTTGCAGAGGAAGCACAGCACCACCATCACGCAAATGACGCCCCAGCAGTTGCTATGGCTGCCCACACTTCATCTCCCTCCTCCTGCGATTTCTGTGGCCTTTCTGGTCACATTTTGACGATGTGCTTCGCCTACCAACATGCACAGTCGTCTGCTCACGAAAGTGTGTTGAACCATCGCAAGGGGCACTCTCAGCGCGGCAAAACAAGCGCAGACTGCGCCTTCTGGCGCTTCTGCTGCTGCTGCTTTGTCCTCCCAGCCCATTCAGTATGCTGGGCATGCATCAGTGCGTTCTGCTGATTCTAGCGAGCTCTCCTCACCTCTACAACTCCAGGCTGACTTTGATTGGATTGCAGACACTGGGGCCACTTCTCATATGACCCCCCATCTGAAGAACACTACTGCGACTAGCGAGTAGAGTCTTACCGAGTAGCTTGTAGGCTATAGGCAGTGACTGATTGAGGTAGCTACGAGAGTCCTTATATACATAAAGAGTGTACTAATAATAGAGCTGTGTAAGGACCGAGTAAGCAGTCACATGTGTGACGAGTAAGCGTATGAGTTAGTATGAGTCAATAAGACGAAAGAATGACGAATGCTGTAAATAACGCATAGCCTCATAAGAGTGTATCTGGAAGAGTCTAGACCAAAGGTCACGAGTCGAATCTAATCTACATCAGATAAGATCAACACCATCATCACTGGGTGCGGAATTATGTGGCCTCTCGCATTCCAGTAAGGTTGGCTGACCACAGCATTGTCTATGCTGTTGGTATGGAGACAGTGGTCTTTGACCCTGTAGTAGATGGCCAGCTTGTTAGATCAGTAGAGTTAACACATGTCCTGCATGTACCAGATCTCTGGTCCAATCTCATCTCTTGTCTCTACCTCACACGTGTCAAGGGCCTCACCATGCTTGCCCAGGGCAACCAGATTCGCTTCGGCCATCAATACTTCACAGTCCCCCCCCAGTACAATACTGCCTCCCTACTGCCTCAGTACTGCTGCAGTACTGCCTCCCTACTGCCTGACAAATTCTTCAAAATAACCCTTTAGTGCAGCAATGTGGTACACTGAAGCAGTACTGCCTCCATACTGCCTCCCTACTGCCTCCATATTGCCTCCCTACTGCCTTAGTCCTACCTCCCTACTGCTTCAGTACTGCCATAGTAGATTTTTGTGCTATTCAACTCTCAGACAATCCATGTATACTAATAAGCTGTTCAAATTATCTGAAGTACAAGAGTTTGGCTGAATTGCATACCACATTTCTGAGGCACTACTACTCCCCTTACTTACTTGAAAGTCTGACCAAATGTTAGTTTCACTTATACAGAACAATACTGTGGTATAGGAATAGTGTAGACATTGAAGAAATGATATGCATTCAGAAAATGACAGGCTTTACTCTTAAATGCATGATATTTCATATACATAGTGCAGCAGTACTGCAGCAGTACTGCCTCAGGCACACGGGAGGCAGTATGGAAGCAGGTGCTGCTTCCACTGTTTTGGTACTGCCGCAGTACTGCTGCAGTACTGCCTGAAAATTATGTTGTGTTTAGTGATAGAAATCATCACCTTCTTGACTTTTTCACCAAAAAGTGGAGCAGTACTGCCTCCCTACTGCAGCAGTACTGAGGCAGTAGGGCATACCTTTACAGTCCCCCCAAGGTCCTATGGGAGTCCTATAGGACTCCTATGGGTCAAAACCCTTTTTTTGCAGAATTGTGATAAAGGCATAACATCAATACAAACAGTGTAATATAGTTAGATGGGAGTCTTATAGGAGTCCTATAGGATTCCCATAGGACTCCCATAAGACTCCTATAGAACTCCCAAAACAATTGAGTTAAAAGTGAGTCAATTTGGACTGAAGTCTATATTTGGCATAAAAAAATCAATGTGGGTTAGGACTCCTATGGGAGTCCTATTAGTCCTATAGGACTCCTAACCCTTACTTGACAACTTTTAATGAGTGTGGGTGTAAAAATAGCTTTGCAATATTTAAGTTGGGTTAGGACAGGTTAGGAGTCCTATAGGACTCTGCCCCGGACCTTGGGGCAGTGTAAAGTACTCCAGTAGGGAGGCAGTACAATACTGGGGGGGGGAGTGTAAAGTACTCCCCTAGAACGCCTCCGCGCTCCCCTGCAGCAGCACTGCCCTCTGGGCCGCCTCGTGCTCTTGCTGCCTCCAGAGCTCGAGGACAAGCTGCAGCACGCCCTGCACCTGCTGAAGGACCGCGTCGTAGCTCCAGAGCACCCAAACCTGCAAGGGAATGGTGGCTTTTTGACAAGGCTCCTGCTGTTCCTGCTCCTGTCGCTCCTGCGGCAGGTCCTGCAGTTCCTGCAGCTGTGGCAGCTGATTCCGACGACAAGAACGAGGTCCAGCACGAGGTTACACCTGTTGGTGACTCTGAGGACGAGTTAGCAGGCTACAGCGTTGTTGAATTCGCTGGTTCTGCGGAGGAACCCACAAGCTATTGCATGGCAGTCTCAGAGCCCGACGGTGTGCACTGGAAACGCGCTGCTGAGGAAGAAATCAACACTCTGGTGGCCAATGGGACCTGGGAAGTGGTAGATCGTCCCCCAGATGTCAAGCCATTGCGTCCTGGCTGGGTTTTCAAGGTCAAGAGGAGTCCTGACGGCTCTATT
The DNA here is from genome assembly GCA_020736565.1 of Coprinopsis sp. MPI-PUGE-AT-0042. Taxonomy (NCBI): domain Eukaryota; kingdom Fungi; phylum Basidiomycota; class Agaricomycetes; order Agaricales; family Psathyrellaceae; genus Coprinopsis; species Coprinopsis sp. MPI-PUGE-AT-0042. The sequence goes on along the minus strand of JAHBOF010000283.1, from coordinate 25,581 downwards.
GAGCGCTACAAGGGTCGTCTCGTTGCCAAAGGGTGTGCACAGTGTCCTGGCCTCGACTACACCGAGGTTTTTGCCCCTACATTCTGTCCTGCAGCCCTGCGCCTGATTCTTGCCCTAGCAGCTGCTGAGGACCTCCACCTTCGCTCCATTGACATCTCCTCTGCTTTCACCTATGGTGATCTCAAGGAGGACATCTACATGTTTCAGCCTGAGGGATTCCATGAGGGTGGGCCCAACAAGGTCTTGAAGCTCAGGAAGTCGCTCTATGGTCTCAAGCAGGCCGCACGTCAGTGGAACAAGAAGCTACACGGCACACTCGAGGGTATGGGCTTTAAACAACTTGAATCCGACTGCTTCCCTCTACCTCTATGTGCGAAACGACGTTCAGATCACTGTCCCAGTGTACATTGACTACATTACCTTGCCTCCAAATCGACGTCTTCTGTGGACAAGGTGGTCAAGGAGCTGGGGGAGCACTTCAAGCTCCGAGATCTGGGTGAGACCAAGTTTCTACTTGGTGTAGAAATCACCAGGGACCGCTCCCAACGCGCCATTTCGCTCCCCCAACGCCAGTACATCATTGACATGCTGGAGCGCTATGGTATAGCCGACTGTAACGCTGTCCAGACCCCCATTTTTTGAATCATCGATTTATATACCGGTGCGCGATCGCAGTCCGGTCGCTATCTACGTACAAGGTGATCAGCAGTAAAAGAGAAATAACGTGAGCGTCTAAGCCCCTGCGTGACATGGCGCATCTGCGCCGTTTGCCTAGAAAGAAGCCTTGCCCGAAGCCAAAGCTTAGGTCGATACCCCTGGCAACCTAGCCAAGAGCAAATGAGATTATTGATGTAAGAGGCCTTCCCCTCCCCTCCTTCCAGGCATTCCCAAGCCAGCGTCCCCTATCCAAGCGGCCAATGCCCCCGCGGCCTAGACCCGGCTGCAAGGGTCCGCACACCTCCCCGAAGGGTCTCCACCTAACTGTCTCCGGCCCAGGACCACCCATCCGTCAAGGAGAGGTGCCTCCCCACCTCATCCGATACCCTCCTGTGAGGGCTTGAAGGCGAACGCTAATGGGTTCTTCTCCAAAAAGATGCAAAGGGCTTGAATCCGTTTGACCGGGGCCCTTGCGTTTGAATCTCGTGCAGTGATCCAAGATGTGGATGCGGGTCTCGAGAGCCGCACCGCAGGGACAAGCCGTTGGCTCGTTAATGTTGAAGGCGATCGTAATACGCTCCAATAGGGGCGTGGTTTAACACGCACCTGGCGAACCTGGCTGAGAAGCTATTGCTTCTGCCAGACATGGGAAGCCATGCACCTCCGTGGAGATACGTTGGCTGGATGGACTTGTCCTTCGTATCGACTAATCGAAGGAAATTGTGTCCTGAATAGGTCGGGTCCTGGAACTGGGTTGTCCAGCTATCCAGGCACCGAGATGTGACGTCCTTGCGGACTCTGTCAAGCGACGTCTGGGGTTGAGCCCCAGCGTAGATCAGTGGCAGCCCTCCCGCAAAGGTATGAGCTGCCTTGTGGATGCCCCACTCTTTGATAGAGGGCACGTATACGAAGGTGAGCTTTCGCTCCCCTCCCTGATTGAACCACATAGAGAGGTTCTTGCACACAGCCAAGGAGTGACCCTGGCCTGAGTGGGCGGACGGGTCGATGGAGAGCTTTGCGGCTGCCATCGAATCCGTGAAGATAATCATCCGAGTGGCTGCAGGATGTGACTGAGTCATACATCCCACAGCCGTTCGAATGGCGTTGAGCTCCGCATCTTGCGGGGTCACCATTCCTGAGGCTTGTCTCACCTCCTTGACACAATTGCCTCGATAATATACCATGGCTGCTGCCACGGCCTGACGGCGTGGTGCAGTAGGGACTGACGCGTCCGTTGCTGCCACCACTGTGTTGGGATCCTGCATCGCTTCAGCGAGCAGGCGGTCCAGGTCGGCCTTCCTCCCCTTCCAGGCCTTTTCTTCCTCCCCATCGCCCTTCCTCGGAGGAGGGGGATTGTCGAAAGTGATCTTGTGACCGTGTAGGTCACACATGCGTGCACCAGGCCTCGCATCCTCGTGTGTAGGATCGAACACCTCGGTGAGAGAGGGGAGACGGGATTCAATCTCCAATACCACACCCTTGGTCTTTTTACGGACTGCCGGGGGGAGCTTAGCAAGAGAGAGCTTGTGTGGGACGGCGTCTTTGACGGCCGGCCCAGACAAAAGCGATCTGGTCAGATGGGTGTTTGACAATGTTGCCACCCTATAGTCGGCCCTTTGGGCCAACTCCGAAGATGAAGGTGGACGGGCATGAGTCCCGCCAGGGACTCTACGCCTCCGCCTGGGGAGGTGCGGAACGCACCGACTATCCACAGTGCAGCCTTACGCTGCATTGCGCTGAACTTTTTGAGGACACCCTTGCATCGGGCACCCTCGAAATACCACAACCTGAATCCGTACGTGGCTATGGGAAGCACACATGCGCGATAGAGGAGGCGCTTTTGCATGGGGAGAAGTCCCCTTGATGCATTACCTAGCATGCCCATCGCTTTCACGGTGGTCAATGCCTTGGTGGAGTAGTACCGCACGTGCTCGTGGAAGAGCAGTTTCCGGTCAAAGTAGAACCCAAGGTAGCGCCAGACTTCCTTGGGTTGGAGGGGCGTAGCCCCCGTGTAGGGTGCAAATCCGAGGTCGAGGGATGGGTTGTACCTGTCCCTCGACCTACTGAAATGAAAGAGCTCTGTTTTGTTGTGCTCAAGTTCCAACCCCAGAGCCGTAAACAGCCTGAAGAGGATGGCATACGCCTTGACAAGCGTGCCATTGTTGTCGTCAAGCGACTTGGATTGGGCAACTACCGTGCCATCGTCCACATATGAGAGGAGGGTGCTGCTGATCCCAGCATCCCTCGCCCTTGTCACGTACATCTTCATGATGGGCGCAATGTACAGTGCTGACAGTACAGGGGACAATGCAGAGCCTTGCCCTACCCCCCACATCAGCACCGTGTGGCCCCGACTCAAAGTTGTTCCACCTATACTTGGTGGACCTCCCAATGAGATATGAGGCAAAGAAAGCTCCCAGGGTGTCAGAGAACCCTAAGAGTTTGAGGACCCGGAGAAGAACTCCGTGGTTAAGTGAGGGGAAGAATTGCGCGATGTCGAATGCCACCACGCTCGTCATCTCCCCTCTGGCCCATCCGGCACGTACCAGATGGGTCAAATAGGTACCAGCGTCCTCTGTGGACCGCTGGCGGATGCCCCCGAACTGATTCGGGTCGACCAAGTCGAACTTGATCATGTCAAATTGAAGACGATTGGATATCATCTTCTCAATAAGCTTCCCCAAAGTGTTCAAGAGCACGATTGGCCTGAATGACTTTGGGGGTAGCGTAGGACGGTTTCCCGGGTTTAGGAATGATCACAGAGACCGATTCCTTAAAATGAGTTGGCCAATGGCCGGCGGTCATACAGCCGTCGGCCAAGGCCAAGATGCGTTGAAGAGACGCTGGATCTTCCAGAATCTCCTTCAGATGGGCCCACGTGAGATGGTCGGGGCCTGGCACAGACAGGCCCGAGCAGGCCGCTAAGGCCTGCTTCAGTTCTGCTGCGCTGAACGGGGGCCACTCCCTTGTAGGGAGTTGCTCCATATCATCGAGCTCTGAGAGGTCCACCTCTCTCCCAGAAGCCGAGTTGTATGTGCCGTGGAGTCCCCTCCACAGGTCATCAAGGTCATGGCAGGGCTGTCCATTGTACTGGATTGCCTCTACCGGGGGAAGTTTGCGCTGCTGGACCCATTGCATTAGGTCCCACGGGCGCTTATTTGTGGTGGCCACCTCATGGATGCGGCCATCAAAGAATGTTCGCTTGGCTGCTCTCACAGCCTTGCGGAATTCCGACCAAGCCTCCTGGGACTTGTCATTCCTGTAGGCTTTGATCGTGTCTGTGCATTCCTCGTTCCACCATGGGTTCGAGTGTGCAGTGATACGTGAGACTTTGGAACATTTGTCCCAAGCCTCAGACAAGGCCAAAGAGAGGGCGGCAAGCCCTCTCTTCGACCTCGTCTGGAGTTGCGGGGATGTCTGCGCCTAGCGCAGCTATCCCTTCTTGAACTAGCCCTAGAAAGGTAGCCTCCTCCTCGCTATCCTTCTCCAGGGTGCGTTTCTCGATCACGGGGGTGTCTTCCCCCACATCGAGCGTTGCAGATACGGGAACGTGGTCAGACGGTCCCTGGAGGTCCTCCATCCTTGTGACGCATGCTGCGAGGATGTTGGTAGGTTCCAGGAATACCAGGTCAAGCACTGATGGCCTGTGTCCTGGGACTCTGGGGATGAAAGTTGGTCCTGGGTTCGTGTATTGCCCCAGTTCGACTCCCAGATCTCCTGCTGTCTCCAGCAAGGCACCCGCCATGCCTGCGCGACCCCTCACTTCAGAGTCCCACTCGCTGGCATGACAGTTGAAATCTCCTGCCATCAGTGATAGCGGAGGGATATGGGCGGCCTTGTCCCTAAGGACACGGATCGCTGTGCCCTGGTCATCTGAATAGACGTTGGCCAGGCAGACTGTTCTGCCCCTGTAGAACAGGGACATGATTGAGATGTCGCGGTGATCAATAAGATCCCGACGATACGCAGGCCGAAGGCCTGCAAGGCGCTTCGAGACATACGTGATGACTCGAGGACGCTGGTCTTCCCCTTCTGGGGGCCGTACCATGACGGTCCAGTGGGGGTGGATGGGTGCGCCCATAACTGCTTCACCATCACTGGCTCTGGCAGACGGGGCGTGTCTTATGAGCCGCCACGGCGGCTCCTGGATGAAGAGCACATCGAAATCATCTTTCGCATTCTCGAGAAGTACATCCAAATACATGTAGTTTTTTGCGATGTTAAATGTCAGAACCCTAATCCCTCGCTTGCCCGTTGTACTAGACATCAGGCTACGGTGGGTTGAGTGAGGGGCTTGGCACGTTGACTGAACAGACGTACCTCAGCATATTTAGCTTGGATCCAAACAGGATCGAAGCGGTGGCGCCAGAAGGGGCAAACCTTCGCATCGGCAGAGTGAGCGCCCTTGCAATTAGGGCAGTGGCTAGCGTGCGGGCACGGCTGGCCATGGGCAGTGGGAGGCTGGTTAGCCGCGGGGTTACCTTTGCAGCACCCAGCGACGAGTCTGTGCTCGTCGGCCGTGTGCGGCTCACTGCACCTGGGGCACCTCAGTCGAGGTGCCCTGCAGGCAATACGAGGATGACCCCACTTGTAGCACCGAGTGCACAGAGTGGAGCCAACGCTAGCCCTTGCGGGGCGGATGTTGCACTTACGGCCATGGATCTCCAGAGGCCGATTGATCACGCGCTTGGCTTTGGCTCCCGTTTGGGAGTCCCAGATGTCGAAGTACGCCGTGCCCGACGTAGCATTCGCGGAGTCTCTAACCAGGCGCACAGGCCCGGTCATCCAGATATCGCGCCCAAGAGTAGACCGCTTGAAAACGGCCTCTACGTGTTCGCGGGTCGTCAAGATGTTCTTGGTCACATCGGAGAACCAAGGCACATCTATGATACGAAGGAAGGATTTTGGAGGCCGGTAGTCCCACAAAGCAGGATTCCCGAGCCTCCGCGCTGAGCATGTTGAGGACGCATCCTCGAATGATGGCCAGATCATTCTCGCTCGCCACCTCGTTGGTGGACATCGACCACCCGCCGTAGGCAGGGGCCGTAATGAGAACGGCTAGCATGGATCGACCACCGCGTAGGGCATTGTTGACCTTGGCGGTGATCAGACTAAACGGGGTGTCAGGGAGTGACGCCCCAGAGCTCACCAGGACCTGCTTGCGCGTCGGTCCAGAGGAGGTGTAGATAGGGGCAGATTTTGCCTTTTTGGGGCGGGTCTGCTCTGGAGGCGCAGCAGCCTCTGGGGCTGGCGCAGGTGAAGTCCTCACAGCCCGTGAGGGCTGTGGGACGGCGTTCTTGCCCTTCCTCGCTGCGCTGGCAAACGAGTATGGGGTGGAGTGGGTAGGCTTAGTAGCCAGGTTAACCTTGGGGGGAGGGCCCCTAGGGTTGAGCCTCTGATAGGGGACGACCGGCTTCTTGGGCTGCGGTCTGGGCCCGGACACAGCCTTTAGGGGCTGCCCTTCCCGCATTTGGACGTCTTGGACGACCTGCTGCGGGGCAGGGGGGGGGAGGAGGCGCTGCCTTCCTGGAGGGGGCAGCAGGAGTGGGGGGAGGGATGACGGGGGAAACGAACAGTCTCGTCCCCATCCTCCTGGTTGAGCGCTGCTGCTGCAGCGTTAAGTTCTGTCATGGCCTCCTGGAGGCCCGACGTGTCCAGGACAAAGTCCAGGTTGGAGTCAGCCATGGAACGAATCCATCTGGCGACAGTGGCGAGGGCATCTGCAGCCGCTTCCGCGTCGTTTGTCACCTCCCCTGGCTTGCGCCCATGGAGAGGATGAGGACCGACCGATCGTCCTCGAGATAGTCGTGGCCCGAGTCCACAGGCATGGGAGTGCCTCGGAGCTCGGGGGATTGGGAGCGTTGCCCCTCGCTTGAGGAGGCAGATCGACGGCCAGACGTTCTTGGGGTGTGCTGGCGTGAGGCAGGGATGTCGGTGGCATACCGATCCCTTGCAGACGAGTAAGACCCGGCCTGGCTGGCAGGGCGAGGAGGAGACGAGCGCCCAAAGTCGAAGGCGCCCTCAGTCGAGGGTTGTGTTTCCGCTGGCCTGGAGAGGGATCGACCCCTCCCCTGGCCCCGAGAGTTGGATGACATATTGGAGTAGCTCAGTAGAGCTCGTTGGTACCCTCTGATCAGTGATCAGAGACCGTCTGGCAGTGTGGAACGTTGAGGACAGCGATCACGAAGTTTCCCACGGTTAGAAGGTGATGGTACCGGAAAGAGAAGCGGCGGTCGAAGAGAGGGCTGCCGCCCTCTCTTTGGCCTTGTCTGAGGCTTGGGACAAATGTTCCAAAGTCTCACGTATCACTGCACACTCGAACCCATGGTGGAATGAGGAATGCACGGACACGATCAAAGCCTACAGGGATGACAAGTCCCAGGAGGTGTGGTCAGAATTCCGCAAAGCTGTGAGAGCAGCCAAGCGAACGTTCTTCGATGGCCGCATCCATGAGGTGGCCACCACAAATAAGCGCCTGTGGGACCTAATGCAATGGGTCCAGCAGCGCAAACTTCCCCCGGTAGAGGCAATCCAGTACAATGGACAGCCCTGCCATGACCTTGATGACCTGTGGAGGGGACTCCACGGCACATACAACTCGGCTTCTGGGAGAGAGGTGGACCTCTCAGAGCTCGATGATATGGAGCAACTCCCTACAAGGGAGTGGCCCCCGTTCAGCGCAGCAGAACTGAAGCAGGCCTTAGCGGCCTGCTCGGGCCTGTCTGTGCCAGGCCCCGACCATCTCACGTGGGCCCATCTGAAGGAGATTCTGGAAGATCCAGCGTCTCTTCAACGCATCTTGGCCTTGGCCGACGGCTGTATGACCGCCGGCCATTGGCCAACTCATTTTAAGGAATCGGTCTCTGTGATCATTCCTAAACCCGGGAAACCGTCCTACGCTACCCCAAAGTCATTCAGGCCAATCGTGCTCTTGAACACTTTGGGGAAGCTTATCGAGAAGATGATATCCAATCGTCTTCAATTTGACATGATCAAGTTCGACTTGGTCGACCCGAATCAGTTCGGGGGCATCCGCCAGCGGTCCACAGAGGATGCTGGTACCTATCTGACCCATCTGGTACGTGCCGGATGGGCTAGAGGGGAGATGACGAGCGTGGTGGCATTCGACATTGCGCAATTCTTTCCCTCGCTCAACCACGGAATTCTTCTCCGGGTCCTCAAGCTCTTAGGGTTCTCCGATACTCTGCGAGCATTCTTTGCCTCATATCTCATTGGGAGGTCCACCAAGTATAGGTGGAACAACTTTGAGTTGGGGCCACACGGTGCTGATGTGGGGGTAGGGCAAGGCTCTGCGTTGTCCCCTGTACTGTCAGCACTGTACATTGCGCCCATCATGAAGATGTACGTGACAAGGGCGAGGGATGCTGGAATCAGCAGCACCCTCCTCTCATATGTGGACGATGGCACGGTGGTTGCCCAATCCAAGTCGCTTGACGACAACAATGGCACGCTTGTCAAGGCGTATGCTATCCTCTTCAGGCTGTTTACGGCTCTGGGGTTGGAACTTGAGCACAACAAAACAGAGCTCTTTCATTTCAGTAGGTCGAGGGACAGGTACAACCCATCCCTCGACCTCGGATTTGCACCTTATATGGGGGCTACACCCCTTCAACCCAAGGAAGTCTGGCGCTACCTTGGGTTCTACTTCGACCGAAAACTGCTCTTCCACGAGCATGTTAGGTACTACTCCACCAAGGCACTGACCACCGTGAAAGCGATGGGAATGCTAGGTAATGCATCACGGGGACTCCTCCCCATGCAAAAGCGCCTCCTTTATCGCGCATGTGTGCTTCCCATAGCCACGTACGGATTCAGGCTGTGGTATTTCGAGGGTGCCCGATGCAAGGGTGTCCTCAAAAAGTTCAGCGCAATGCAGCGCAAGGCTGCACTGTGGATAGTCGGTGCGTTCCGCACTTCCCCAGGTGGAGGCGTAGAGTCCCTGGCGGGACTCATGCCTGTCCACCTTCATCTTCGGAAGTTGGCCCAAAGGGCCAACTATAGGGTGGCAACATTGTCAAACACCCATCCGACCAGATCGCTTTTGTCTGGGCTGGCCGTCAAAGACGCTGTCCCTCATAAGCTCTCTCTTGCTAAGCTCCCCCCGTCAGTCCGTAAAAAGACCAAGGGTGTGGTATTGGAGATTGCATCCCGTCTCCCCTCTCTCACCGAGGTTTTCGATCCTACACATGAGGATGCGAGGCCTGGTGCACGCATGTGTGACTTACACGGTCACAAAATCACTTTCGACAATCCCCCTCCTCCGAGGAAGGGCGATGGGGAGGAAGAAAAGGCCTGGAAGGGGAGGAAGGCTGATCTGGACCGCCTGCTTGCTGACGCAATGCAGGACCCAAACACAGTGGTGGCAGCAACGGACGCGTCTGTCCCTACTGCACCACGCCGTCAGGCCGTGGCAGCAGCTATGGTATATCATCGAGGCAATTGTGTCAAGGAGGTGAGACAAGCCTCGGGAATGGTGACCCCGCAGGATGCGGAGCTCAACGCCATTCGAACGGCTGTGGGATGTATGACTCAGTCACATCCTGCAGCCACTCGGATGATTATCTTCACGGATTCGATGGCAGCTGCAAAGCTCTCCATTGACCCGTCCGCCCACTCAGGCCAGGGTCACTCCTTGGCTGTGTGCAAGAACCTCTCTATGTGGTTCGATCAGGGAGGGGAGCGAAAGCTCACCTTCGTATACGTGCCCTCTATTAAAGAGTGGGGCATTCACAAGGCAGTTCATACCTTTGCGGGAGGGCTGCCACCGATCTACGCTGGGGCTCAACCCCAGACGTCGCTTGACAGAGTCCGCAAGGACGTCACATCTCGGTGCCTGGATAGCTGGACAACCCAGTTCCAAGACCCGACCTATTCAGGACACAATTTCCTTTGATTAGTCGATACGAAGGACAAGTCCAGCCAGCCAACGTATCTCCACGGAGGTGCATGGCTTCCCATGTCTGGCAGAAGCAATAGCTTCTCAGCCAGGTTTGCCAGGTGCGTGTTAAACCACGCCCCTATTGGAGCGTATTATGATCACTTCAACATTAACGAGCCAACGGCTTGTCCCTGCGGTGCGGCTCTCGAGACCCGCATCCACATTTTGGATCACTGCACGAGATTCAAACGCAAGGGCCCGGTCAAACAGATTCAAGCCCTTTGCATCTTTTTGGAGAAGAACCCATTAGCGTTCGCCTTCAAGCCCTCACAGGAGGGTATCGGATGAGGTGGGGAGGCACCTCTCCTTGACGGATGGGCGGTCCTGGGCTGGAGACAGTTAGGCGGAGACCCTTCGGGGAGGTGTGCGGACCCTTGCAGCCGGGTCTAGGCCGCAGGGGCATTGGCCGCTTGGATAGGGGACGCTGGCTTGGGAATGCCTGGAAGGAGGGGAGGGGAAGGCCTCTTACACCAACAATCTCATTTGCTCTTGGCTAGTATGCCGGGAGTATCGACCTAAGCCTTGGCTTCGGGCAAGGTTTCTTTTTAGGCAAACGGCGCAGATGCGCCATGTCACGCAGGGGCTTAGAAGCCCACGTTATTTCTCTTTTACTGCAGTCCACCGTGTACGTAGATAGCGACCGGACTGCGATCGCGCACCGGTATATAAACTGATGATTCAAAAAAAAAAAAAAAAAAGACTCTGTACAGATTCAAACCCAAGTGATGTATTAGCATCAAGTCAATGCATATATGGGGCACTCTGCACTGACTCTATAGAGAGTCTGTAGAGAATCTGTAGAGAGTCTGTAGAGAATCTGTAGAGAGTCTGTAGAGAATCTGTAGAGAGTCTGTACAGAGTCAGTGTAAAGTCAATACTGACTTGAATATATGAAGAGAGTAGAGAGTCTGTAGAGAGTTAGTGCAGAGTCAGTGTAAAGTTAGTGTTATTCTGGATAAAAATATTTTGGGACTCTGTACAGACTCTGTACAGATTGTCTACAGATTGTCTACAGACTCTCTACAGACTCTGTACTAGCTTTTGTTGACGAAAATTTTTTGAGTGGGTTAGTAAAGGCTCTGTACAGAGTCTGTACAGAATCTGTATAGACTCTGCAGGGGGGTACAGACTCTGTACAGACTCTGTACCCCCTCTGGGGTGGGGGTGAAGTAGTGGCAAAATGCGTGCCAATCCCTTCCCTTCTACTGGCCATCGCGCCTCCGCCCCTCTCGAGCTTGTTCACACTGATCTCCATGGCCCTATGCCCCCCACACCAGAGGGATATTGTTATTGGATGATTTTCATCGATGACCACATGCGTTTCCGCGTTGCATTGGGCTTAAAATGCAAGAGCGACCACTTTACAGACGAGTGTGGCATTGAGAGGCGCCATACAACGCGCAATAGGCCCTAGCAGAACGGAGATGCAGAGAGAGCGAACCGGACACTTGCAGAGGACATCACAGCCATGCTTTTTGAAGCTGGTCTGCATGAATCCTTCTGGTATTGGGCGCTTGGGACACAAATCAAGGTTGGGAACTGTCTCCCCACTGCATCGTTGCCTGGCAAGACTCCCTTTGAGGCCTGGTACAAGAGGAAACCGGATTTGAGCGCGGTCAGGGTGTTTGGGTGCACTGCCTATGTGCATGTGCAGAAGGACAAGAGGAAGGCCTTCCAGCCTCATATGGAAAAGTGCGTTTTCCTTGGTTATCCACCTGGCTACAAGGGCTGGAGGTTCTACAACCCCACCACCAAGAAGTTTATCATCTCAGAGCGAGCTGAGTTTGATGAGAGGTACTTCCCTGCTCGCTTCAGAGCTCCTGCTGTGCCTCGGAGTCTCCCTTCTTCATCTTCTCCCAGTTCTGTAGACAAGATCCTGCCGCCGCTTCTCTTTCCGCTACCATCACCTTCTAACTGTGGGAAACTTCATGATCGCTGTCCTCAACGTTCCACACTGCCAGACGGTCTCTGATCATCGATCTGTTAGAATGCACAGAGCCTAAGGGGACTGAAGTCACAACAGTGAGGGAAAGAACTTATGTATTAGACAAAGTACAGACATACCTGAAGTCACAACAGTGAGGGAAAGAACTGAGGGACTTCAGAACGCGATCTACAGCTATCTAAATGCGCCACTGACAGGTTGAATGTTGGTGGCGCGCCTGAAAGCTTGAATGAAGTGGAAACGATGTGAAACCGTGGAGATATGAAGGAAACGAGTAATGTGTTCCGAATAGCGAAGAAAACAAATGAATAGAAGCAAAATACCGATGGCTAGAGCACAATCTAACACTCCCCCATGATCTAGCCAGACAAGCCCATTGCCTACCTGCAGAATGTAACCTTGGGAAGGGGAAGAGCCTTGGTGAGGATGTCAGCAGGCTGTTCAGAGCCTGGAATGTTCAGAGTGCGGAGTACTTTACACTCCCCCAAGGTCCGGTCTGGACTCCTGCCGAAGTCCAGCAGGACTCCGACTGGACTCTGACGGGACTCCGGTCTGTCCTGTCTTGCCAACTTGTGTGAAAACCATTTGTAAGCTGATGGGAGTATAAATGGATAAAAATTTGTTGGGACTCCAGCCGGACTCCTGTAGGACTCCAGTCTTTTGACTGGACTTTCTATGGACTGGACTGGACTCCAGGGGTGGAGTCCATACCCACTGAAATTTGCTGATGTCCAACATCAATATTAGTCACAATGGGATGATTTTTGCAAGAACAGGAATGGGACTCTGACAGGACTCCAGCAGGACTTTCATGGGACTCCCATTATGGAACATGCTGTTAAATGTATTGATTCACATTTATATTAGATTGTGGTCAAAAAGGTGAAGTACATCAGGACTTTCACAGGACTCCCACTGGACCTCCACTGGACCTTGGGGGAGTGTAAAGTTATGAGAGTGCGAATAACCCCACGGTCCACGGCATCCCTGAGCCAGTAGAACCTCAAGTCGAGGTGCTTCATCCTGCCATGGCGCTCTGGGTTCTTGGTGACTGAGACAGCACCCTCGTTGTCGATGGAGAGGGAAGATGGGCCCTTCACAAGGTACCTGAGCTCCCCCAGAAGCTTGCTCTTCCAGCTGAGAGCTGCACCACCCATCATGGTCACATACCCACCAGTGGAGCGTCCAGACTCCTTGCAGTCTCCATGGGATGCATCACAGAAGGTGGTGAAGATCTCTGGCTGGAGAGCGCCAGAGTAGGTGAGCTTGAAGTCCATGGTGCCCTTGAGGTAGCGGAAAAGATGCTTGACAGCAGCCCAATGCTGAGGGCCGGGATCCGAGTTGAAGTGCGCGAGGAAGTTGACAGTGTACTGGATGTCTGGGCGCGTCATGCCAGCGAGATACTGGACAGAGCCGAGGGCAGAGAGGTAGGGAACAGAAGCCATGAACTCGAGTTCGGCAGGAGTGGAAGGACACATGTCCTTGGAAAGCGAGATTGCCGGGTTCATGGGGGTCTGGACACGGAAGTTGGCCCAAAGGGCCGACTATAGGGTGGCAACATTGTCAAACACCCATCCGACCAGATCGCTTTTGTCTGGGCCGGCCGTCAAAGACGCCGTCCCACACAAGCTCTCTCTTGCTAAGCTCCCCCCGGCAGTCCGTAAAAAGACCAAGGGTGTGGTATTGGAGATTGAATCCCGTCTCCCCTCTCTCACCGAGGTGTTCGATCCTACACACGAGGATGCGAGGCCTGGTGCACGCATGTGTGACCTACACGGTCACAAGATCACTTTCGACAATCCCCCTCCTCCGAGGAAGGGCGATGGGGAGGAAGAAAAGGCCTGGAAGGGGAGGAAGGCCGACCTGGACCGCCTGCTCGCTGAAGCGATGCAGGATCCCAACACAGTGGTGGCAGCAACGGACGCGTCAGTCCCTACTGCACCACGCCGTCAGGCCGTGGCAGCAGCCATGGTATATTATCGAGGCAATTGTGTCAAGGAGGTGAGACAAGCCTCGGGAATGGTGACCCCGCAAGATGCGGAGCTCAACGCCATTCGAACGGCTGTGGGATGTATGACTCAGTCACATCCTGCAGCCACTCGGATGATTATCTTCACGGATTCGATGGCAGCCGCAAAGCTCTCCATCGACCCGTCCGCCCACTCAGGCCAGGGTCACTCCTTGGCTGTGTGCAAGAACCTCTCTATGTGGTTCAATCAGGGAGGGGAGCGAAAGCTCACCTTCGTATACGTGCCCTCTATCAAAGAGTGGGGCATCCACAAGGCAGCTCATACCTTTGCGGGAGGGCTGCCACCGATCTACGCTGGGGCTCAACCCCAGACGTCGCTTGACAGAGTCCGCAAGGACGTCACATCTCGGTGCCTGGATAGCTGGACAACCCAGTTCCAGGACCCGACCTATTCAGGACACAATTTCCTTCGATTAGTCGATACGAAGGACAAGTCCATCCAGCCAACGTATCTCCACAGAGGTGCATGGCTTCCCATGTCTGGCAGAAGCAATAGCTTCTCAGCCAGGTTCGCCAGGTGCGTGTTAAACCACGCCCCTATTGGAGCGTATTACGATCGCTTCAACATTAACGAGCCAACGGCTTGTCCCTGCGGTGCGGCTCTCGAGACCCGCATCCACATCTTGGATCACTGCACGAGATTCAAACGCAAGGGCCCGGTCAAACGGATTCAAGCCCTTTGCATCTTTTTGGAGAAGAACCCATTAGCGTTCGCCTTCAAGCCCTCACAGGAGGGTATCGGATGAGGTGGGGAGGCACCTCTCCTTGACGGATGGGTGGTCCTGGGCCGGAGACAGTTAGGCGGAGACCCTTCGGGGAGGTGTGCGGACCCTTGCAGCCGGGTCTAGGCCGCGGGGTCATTGGCCGCTTGGATAGGGGACGCTGGCTTGGGAATGCCTGGAAGGAGGGGAGGGGAAGGCCTCTTACATCAATAATCTCATTTGCTCTTGGCTAGGTTGCCGGGGGTATCGACCTAAGCTTTGGCTTCGGGCAAGGCTTCTTTCTAGGCAAACAGCGCAGATGCGCCATGTCACGCAGGGGCTTAGACGCTCACGTTATTTCTCTTTTACTGCTGATCACCTTGTACGTAGATAGCGACCGGACTGTGATCGCGCACCGGTATATAAATCGATGATTCAAAAAAAAAAAAAATATGGGCTTACAACATGTGGGTGGCTTCGAGCATACCCTAGAGGAGCAGAGAAGGCAGTGCATTCCCCAACAAAGACCATGACTTGGAGATAGAATGAACTATAAGAGATTAATACTGAAACAGAAATGAAGGGCATTGCGAGGCTAAGTAGAGATCCTACAAAAGGGAAAGACAAACGGGAGTGGAAAGAATTAAAAATCATTATCGATGAAAGCTGTTGAGGTGAGGAGCGCCTTTGGGATGTTGTGGCGAGAGCGGAACTTGTCCAAAAGACTGGCCAGGTTCTTGAGGTCGGAGGAGGAATACGCCCGGGCCACCGACGCGGTAGTGATGTGTTCAACTTTGCGCCAGTAGAGGAGGAAAGCCAGGGAAGTCCAGCCCCCGATTGCAGCGACAACTTCGGGAGGGACGCCCGCGAGGAGCATCTCAACTGCTCCGCCGATGCGGAAACTGTGACCATGGACATGGGAAAGCTGTGTTGCCGTGAAGATCTTGTTGATGGCCTCAATAAAGACAGGCTTGGATAGAATGGAGGGTGGCGAGCTCCGAAGGCGTCCGCGATAGGCAAAGAGGGGGGATGATTGTGACCTAGAGTCGTTAACCTTTCTGTGGTTCTCGACAGCATGGATGGGACACAGCTCGTCATCATGCCCAGTAAGGGCAATCACAGCGCCCTTCTCGCGTGTCATCTTTGACCAAGGAATGGGGATCCTGCAACGCCGAATGTTGTCGAGGCTGACGGATATCAAGATGTCGGCAGCTGCAGTAGCGTGACATTTCGGGTTGAAACCAACCACGGAAGAGGGCAGGATCTCACCCAGCCGTCGGCAGCCCCAAAAAGCGACACAAGCCGCAGCCCAAACCGCTGCACCAACAGGAGTTGTCAGGTCAAGGGAGGCGTGAAGCACCCGCATGTGCTCCAAGGTGATGGGCACACGGAGCTCGCGAGAGAACTTCGCACCCTCGAGAGCCGCAGTCGACTTAGCAAGACGCACCCACTGGTGGTCCCCATGCCAAGGCGCATCGTTGACAATGTGCCAGTAACGAATACCAGACATCCAGGAACGGACAGTGGAGCCGCTAACCAGGCCACGATGGGCGCCAATAAAGGCACACAGGAGATAGTAGGATGCGGGCATCCGACAGCCCTCAGGGATGTCCCACTCATCACAGAACTGGATGAGGCGCTTCGGACCAGCAGCATAGTTGGACAGCGTGGAGGGGGCCAATGCAGACTGGATTACGGATGTGACCGAGGCGACCAACTCTGCGGGCAGCTGAGCTTCGAGGGAGAGGCGTTGTTCCCGAGCAAAAGGCGAAGACCATTCATGGACACGGTCGACCGCCCGGACGTGAGGACGGAAGTCGCTGGGGAGGAGGGATTTGGGGGGTGCACGGGGAGCGGAGGAGGCCGGATAGCGGTGGGGAGGGAGAGGCTGTTGCGACGAGGGGGCACTTCGTGGAGGAAGCGGAGAGGGAGGCGAGGAGATGCCCTGTGGAGGTGGCCGTGAGGAAGGTGAGGCAGGCCCGGCTGGCCGTGGGGGGTCGCGCCGGACAAACTGGGAGAGGTCAGGGTCCAAGAAAGGGAGAAAGTGAAGAGAGATGACATACAGAAGGGAGGCCTAGAGAGGCAGGGGCAGCACGAAGAGGCCGAGGTTGAGACACGCTACGAGTAGCTGGGGAGGCAGCGCGGAACTAACGCCGCATGGTAAGGACGAAGCAGAGGCTGACAGGAAGGTCACTCACTGGACAAAGAGATAGAGGAGATAGAAGCCGACGATCAGCACGCTCGACCTGCACAGGGGGGCGAGGGGCTGGGGGCGTATAAGAAGAGATGAGGTCAAGCATCCTCGAAAACCCCAGACAGGGCACGAGGGATGCTGAATAAACGCTCCAAGCAGTCAGAAGGCGGGCCCAACTCGTTACGAGAGATGGGGTCGGCCGGATTCTTGCCTGAAGCAATGTACTTCAGCGTGACAGACAGGCCCAAGGGAATGAGCAGGTCGTAGATGCGGCGTACGGCGTCGTTGATATGGAAGTTGCGACTGCGGCCCTTGGACAAGGAGCCGATAGTGCCTTGATTATCGGAGTGAATGAGGATGTGGCGATCGCAAAGGCCAGAAGCGACTAGGTGGCGGACAGCAAGCTCGATTGCAATGGTCTCGAGCCAACAAATATCGCGACCACCAACTTCTGCCCACGAAGGCGAAAGCTTGAAAGCCAGCCACTTCCCTTGATAGGAAAGACCAACCCCCCAGTAAGAGGCATCGACAAACATGTCAATATCCTCCGGATCACCCAAAAAGGAAAGACGACGGTGGATGGAAGGCGAGGATAGGCGGCCAAGCCACCACCTGAGGTCGGAAAGGGCCGACCTTGGCGGGAAACGCTTGATGAACCTGTCGCCACCAAATGAGCAGGCGAAGTTGGATAGAGAGGAGAGCCGAGATCGGCCGTCGTAGTAGACGAAGGCGAGGTGGCAAAGCGAGCCATGTATCTTCTCCACTTCGAGTAAAGAGCACCTGTGGCCAGAGAAGGCATCGAGGAATCGACGGACGCGGTTGAGAAACTTGATACGCTTGGCCTCCGGCAAGGAGACGGTGCGGTCGGGGATGTTCCACTCGAAACCTATGAATGTGAAGACGGGTCTGAAGATAGCATCTCCCTTGTCCTTCTGCCACGGGACGTTGAGGTCGGCAATGGATGAAAAGACAAAATCCCGGTCGTAGGGATATGAGGGACAGATGAGGTTGGAGGAGGATATAGATGGGTAGCGGAAAACGCCAATGTCG
This sequence comes from Coprinopsis sp. MPI-PUGE-AT-0042, assembly GCA_020736565.1. Taxonomy (NCBI): domain Eukaryota; kingdom Fungi; phylum Basidiomycota; class Agaricomycetes; order Agaricales; family Psathyrellaceae; genus Coprinopsis; species Coprinopsis sp. MPI-PUGE-AT-0042. The sequence goes on along the minus strand of JAHBOF010000283.1, from coordinate 8,046 downwards.
TCTTCATATTTAAGAACGGGAGCCACACCCTTGGCCATCCAGATGTCCACAACGGCGTTTGCAATCATGCCAGAATTGCTACTTGCTGAAGCGCAACCGAAAGGGTGAACGTGGTCGATGTAGAAGTTTCCGGGACGGCCCTGCGAAACCAACCAGCACTTGTGTGAGGGGAGAACAGGACAAGTGCGGTGGAACTTCTCAATGTCGAGTGTCCCCGCTTGAGTACCCAGAGGGGCAGTAGCAACCTATCAAAGGAATCAGCAAGAGGCTGATAAAGAGTAGGTCAAAGAGAGTAAGGAGACCAGACGGTCATAGATAGCCAAGAGGGCATATGAAGGATAGCCGAGAGGGCATAAGTCAAGCCAGAAAGGGAAGAGCCCATGGCGAAGATTTAGATGCAAAGCGTGAAGAGCACGCTCGGGAGAAGACGGGACACCCGTGAAGGAAATTGCATGGAGAGCATGCACAAGGGAAAAAGACACATACCACATTGGCCACTTTATTAGCCATGTCAAATCTAGTGGGAAAGTCCTCCTTCCGAATGTGTGAGTTGACCGAGAAGTCATGCTTCGTCCCTTTAGAGAGATGGCGACAGATACGGATTTTGTTGGGCTTGTCAGGGCCCTGAGACTGTTCGACGATGATCAAAGGCGACGAGAAGAAAGGACCACCAAGTATGGCCTCCACCCTGTCCCTGGAAAAGGGGCCCGACATCCTTCCAGCTGCCACCTCTTCCGTGAAATAGGAGTCAACCTTCTCCATATGTTCAAGGCACGACTGGCCGTTGGGGATAATAACCGTGTCAAGGAGGGGAGGCATGGCGCCAATAGGGAAGCCATGAGTGATATTGTGGACGAGGAGGGGGTATCGCTGTGACAAGCCATGAGATTCGAGATTGCGACGGAAGGAATCGGCGTTATAGGGTGTGAGAATGTGTGAGAAGACTTCCAAGTCCCTGGGAGGGAGGTGTGGGTCGGGGTGACGGGTGTGAATTGATGGGGAGAAGTCAACGTAATTGAGGCTGTCAGGTGTCGCTAGGGAGAGGAAGAGTTCAAGCGGATGGCTGAGAGCAGCACTTCCAGGAGAAGGCGTGGTGGGAGGATTTGCCACAGAACGAGCAGAGATGGCTTCTGATACACCGGCCGTCTTTAATGACACAACGGGAGGAGCTCCCAGAAATGTTCCAGTTGATGCAGACGTCTTTACCGTCTGGGAAAACGATGGAGCTACCGTCTTTGCCTTCTTTCTTGGAGCAGGCAAACGGCTCGCCAGATTGGTGAACGGATCCGTGTTGTCCATCGTCATGCAGTTTCCAGGAATGACCTTGCCTGCCGCACATGATGCAACTCGGGGAATTGGCCGATCCCGAGTTGCCCGAGAGAAAGGAAGTTGGGCGACCGAGACCTCCATTCGAGCTGCCCCTAGCTCCACGGGAGTTACCTGAAGAGGAATCACGACTACTATTCCGGGTGATCATCGAACGCAAGGCCTCGATTTCTTGCTTCAGAGGTTGAGAGGTCTCGTAGTTGGCTTTTGCGAGATTGAAAGCGTTCACATGGTGGAGACCATCTCCAAATGAGTACTGATACATACGACGTTCCCTTCTGATCTCCAGTTCAACCGGGGCCCAGGCTGGATAGAGTTTAACTTTGTCTGTTTGGGACGAGAAAAACTTGTAGTGCTGAAGATAGAAGTCGCCATTAACTGGATCGTTAGGATCCTCGTCACGAAGCTGCTGAAATTTGACGTGGTTGTTAGCGGCTTCATACCAGAGACTATAATCTTCGGGGTAGTCGCCGTGAAGGCATGCGAAGCGTTTGGTGTTCTCCTGAATCGACTGGATGTTGAGGATGGTGACAGGTTTATCTTCTCCTGCTACAGGTACCTTGGAGGTAGGAAGAGCCAATAGATTCTGGATAATGAAGCGGAGATTCTGATCTGTGAACCATGGCAGAGGGACCATGGCAAACTCTTCTGTCCTCTGCAAGATCTCCGGAATTTCAACAACGGCGTCGACAGTATGAGACCTCGAGATTTCCTTAGCAGGGTCAATAAAACGCCGTTTAGAAGTCGCCTTAGAGGATTCTTCCAGAGCGGCGGGCTTCCGTTTGTCGCCAGACTGTTCCGCTTGGGGCGTAATAGAAGCGAGAAGGTAGTCAGGGAGTTTATCCTTGACCGCGTTGTAGAAGTTGGGCTTGGTTAACATCGCCATCTCTTCGTCAGTGATGGTGATGAAAGAAGCCGGCTGCGTCTCTTCTTCGTCGAGGGTGTCCAGGTCAGATCGCCCCAGAAGGTTCAAGAGTTTCTTGTGATTCTCGGCCTCGATTTCTTTGTTCTTTGCCAGACGCGTCGTCAGGGGAAGTCTCTTGAACAGCGCGATAAGAGCGTCGGTCTTGTGCGTCAGTCTCTTCTTGAAAGAAACCTTATCGCCACCCGTCGCCTGTGTGTCTTTTCCAGTGTTTTTCCCTTGTACGGAGGATTCGGCCTCGCCGCCAGAAATATCGCGGCCGATATCGCCTAGTAAATCACCCTCAGTAGAGCCCATAGCGATACAACAGAGAAAGAAAAAAGAATATCAGAGGAAAGATGCGTCGTTATCAGCGACGCGGTAGAGGCGAATGGGTGGAGGTGATGCAAGAGCAGAGCGAACACCGTTCGCCTAAGCGCGTTGTGTGGCGGCGTTTGGCTAACGCTGGCCCCTGTGCCGGGATGATGCTAGTGCTACGGCTACACAACTTGTCCTACTATGAACAACCGCAGGCTAGTAATTCATCTCTGAGCAAACTGTTCTGCCCCTGTAGAACAGGGACATGATTGAGATGTCGCGGTGATCAATGAGATCCCTGCGATACGCAGGCCAAAGGCCTGCAAGGCGCTTCGAGACATATGTGATGACTCGAGGCCACTGGTCTTCCCCTTCTGGGGGCCGTACCATGACGGTCCAGTGGGGGTGGATGGGTGCACCCATAACTGCTTCACCATCACTGGCTCTGGCAGACGGGGCGTATCTTATGAGCCGCCAAGGCGGCTCCTGGATGAAAAGCACATCGAAATCATCTTTCGCAGTCTCGAGAAGTACATCCAAATATGTATAGTTTTTCGCGATGTTACATGTCAATACTCTAATCCCTCGTTTGCCCGGTGTACTAGACATCAAGCTACGGTGGGTTGAGTGAGGGGCTTGGCACGTTGACTGAACGAACGTACCTCAGCATATTTGGCTTGGATCCAAACCGGATCGAAGCGGTGGCGCCAGAAGGGGCAATCCTTCGCATCGGCAGAATGAGCGCCCTTACAATTAGGGCAATGGCTAGCGTGCGGGCATGGCTGGCCATGGGCAGTGGGAGGCTGATTAGCCTTGGGGTTACCCTTACAGCACCCAGCGACGAGTCTATGCTCGTCGGCCGTGTGTGGTTCACTGCACCTGGGGCACTTCAAACGAGGAGCCCTGCAGGCAATACAAGGATGACCCCACCTGTAGCATCGAGTGCACAGGGTGGAGCCAACGCTGGCCCTTGCAGGGCGGATGTTGCACTTACGGCCGTGGATCTCCAACAGCCGATTGATGACACGCTTGGCTTTGGCTCCCATTTGGGAGTCCCAGATATCGAAGTACGCCGTGCCCGACGTAGCATTCGCAGAGTCTCTGACCAGGCGCACCGGCCCGGTCATCCAGATATCGCGCCCAAGAGTAGACCGCTTGAAAACGGCCTCCACGTGTTCGCGGGTCGTCAAGATGTTCTTGGTCACATCGGAGAACCAAGGCACATCTATGATACAAAGGAAGGACTTGGAGGCCGGTAGTCCCACAAAGCAGGATTCGCAAGCCTCCACGCTGAGCATGTTGAGGACGCATCCTCGAATGATAGCCAGATCATTCTCGCTCGCCACCTCGTTGGTGGACATCAACCACCCGCCGTAGGCAGGGGCCGTAACGAGAACGGCTAGCATGGATCAACCACCGCGTAGGGCATTGTTGACCTTGGCAGTGATCAGACTGAACGGGGTGTCAGGGAGTGACGCCCCAGAGCTCACCAGGACCTGCTTGCGCGTTGGTCCAGAGGAGGTGTAGATAGGGGCAGATTTTGCCTTTTTGGGGCGGGTCTGCTCTGGAGGTGCGGCAGCCTCTGGGGCTGGTGCAGGTGAAGTCCTCACAGCCCGTGAGGGCTGTGGGACGGCGTTCTTGCCCTTCCTCGCTGCGCTGGCAAACGAGTAGGGCGTGGAGTGGGTGGGCTTGGTAGCCAGGTTAACCTTGGGGGGAGGACCCCTGGGGTTGAGCCTCTGGTAGGGGACGACCGGCCTCTTAGGCTGCGGTCTGGGCCCGGACACAGCCTTCAAGGGCTGACCTTCCCTCATTTGGACGTCTTGGACGACCTGCTGGGGGACAGGGGGGGGAGGGGCTGCTGCCTTCCTGGTGGGGGCAGCAGGAGTGGGAGGAGGGACGACGGGGAAACGAACAGTCTCGTCCCCATCTTCCTGGTTGAGCGCTGCTGCAGCAGCGTTAAGTTCTGTCATGGCCTCCTGGAGGCCAGACGTGTCCAGGACAAAGTCCAGGTTGGAGTCGGCCATGGAACGAATCCATCTGGCGACAGTGGCAAGGGCATCTGCAGCCGCTTCTGCATCGTTCGTCACCTCCCCCTGGCTTGCGCCCATGGAGAGGATGAGGACCGACCGATCGTCCTCGAGATAGTCGTGGCCCGAGTCCACGGGCATGGGAGTGCCTCGGAGCTCGGGGGATTGAGAGCGTTGCCCCTCGCTTGAGGAGGCAGATCGACGGCCAGACGTCCTTGGGGTGTGCTGGCATGAGGCAGGGATGTCGGTGGCGCACCGATCCCTTGCAGAGGAGTAAGACCCGGCCTGGCTAGCAGGGCGAGGAGGAGAAGAGCGCCCAAAGTCGAAGGCGCCCTCAGTCGAGGGTTGTGTTTCCGCTGGCCTGGAGAGGGATCGACCCCTCCCCTGGCCCCGAGAGTTGGATGAAATAGCGATGTAGCTCAATAGAGCTCGTTGGTACCCTCTGATCAACGATCAGAGACCGTCTGGCAGTGTGGAACGTTGGGGACAGCGATCACAAAGTTTCCCACGGTTAGAAGGTGATGGTACCGGAAAGAGAAGCGGTGTCAGGACGCGATCTACAGCTATATAAATGCGCCACTGACAGGTTGAATGTTGGTGGCGCGCTTGACGGCTTGAATGAAGTGGAAACGATGTAAAACCGCGGAGATATGAAGGGAACGGGTAACGCGTTCCGAATAGCGAAGAAACAAATGAAAAGAAGCAAAATACCGATGGCTAGAGCACAATCTAACACTCCCCCATGATCTAGCCAGACAGACCCATTGCCTTCCTGCAGAATGTGACCTTGGGAAGGGGAAGAGCCTTGGTGAGGATGTCAGCAGGCTGTTCAGAGCCTGGAATGTTCAGAGTGCGAATAACCCCACGGTCCACTGCATCCCTGAGCCAGTAGAACCTCAAATCGAGGTGCTTCATCCTCCCATGATGCTCGGGGTTCTTGGTGACTGAGACAGCACCCTGGTTGTCGATGGAGAGCGAAGATGGGCCCTTCACAAGGTACCCAAGCTCCCCCAGGAGGTTGCGAAGCCAAAGGATCTCCTTGCCTGCCTCTACAGCCTCAATGAACTCTGCTTCACAGGTGGACAAAGTCACAACTGGTTGAAGCTTGCTCTTCCAGCTGAGAGCTGCACCACCCATCATGGTCACATACCCACCAGTGGAGCGTCCAGACTCCTTGCAGTCTCCATGGGACGCGTCACAGAAGGTGGTGAAGATCTCTGGCTGGAGAGCGCCAGAGTAGGTGAGCTTGTAGTCCATGGTGCCCTTGAGGTAGCGGAAAAGATGCTTGACAGCAGCCCAATGCTGAGGCCAACAACTCTTCGGAGCATTACACATTCAGGCTTCAACCAGACTTCAACTTGGAGTTTGACTTGGAAAGCACCTGAGTGACTCTCGTGCCAGTTGTGATTGACTGTGGGCACCAGTAATTCGCTCTGTGCAGGCTGCATTCAGTGATGCTAGAAACCCTGTGAGAACAATAATTGCTGTCACAACAACCACTGCTAGTGCTAGCCATGATGGGTTTTGTGTGAATCAAGTGAGCCTCAGGTTTCTAAATGGGGGTAAAACACTCTGTGACCACCAGTATGCCTTGACGACCCTGCAGTACCAGAATTCAAGTAGCCAAGCAACAGTTGTGGTGCTCACTTCACCATGTGTACGAACCGCTGGTGTTGAGGTTTGTAGGACACCGCTGCCAGCAGTGCTAGTGGCAGCTAGTGGCAGACACAGTGGTACCATGGACTGCTGGGTATGACAATGAAGTTGAAGTGGCGACCCTTGAACAAATGCCTTGAATCTCACCCATAGTAATGGTCAATATAGGACTTAATATATAAAGAGTGTCTGCAATCTTGAACTCTTTATCCCATTCACCAACACAATCAAATCAGTATTGGGGCATACTATTCCACTCAGACATCCATCAGGCTACCACTGTCATGACTGTCAGTAGCAATGCCATTACACTGCTCCAGAAGCAGGCTCAGACCAAGTTTGAGGTTGAGGGAGCGAACCCTGCCCATGCTGCCCAAGAAACCAAAGTCACTATTGATGTCTCTGGAATTTCAAGTGAGGAGCAGCTTACTCTTGACATGGAAAGTTTCTCAGCACTCACCTGACACTGCAGAGGTTATTCCAGGCAACCAATATATTCTTGAGCGTCTCACACAGTTTGGCGATCTGCAGTCTATCACTCTCAAAGCATCCTGCTTCAATTGCATTTCCATATCATGCAAAGATGAACCTGTGTGCGACCTTGCAAACGGGATCAGAGGGATGATGACAGCCTCTTTGTTGGTTCACGTTCAGTTAGACTGCATAGTCTATGGCCTCACCTACTGCTCATTCAGTGAATTCAGCTAGGCCGATCCATAACTTTACACTCCCCCAAGGTCCTATGGGAGTCCTATAGGACTCCTATAGGTCAAAACCCTTTTTTTGCAGAATTGTGATAAGGGCATAATATTAATACAAACAGTGTAATATAACTGGATGGGAGTTCTATAGGAGTCCTATAGGATTCCCATAGGACTCCCATAAGACTCCTATAGAACTCCCAAAACAATTGAGTTGAAAGTGAGTCAATTTGGACTGAAGTCTACTTTTAGCATAAAAAAATGAATGTGGGTTAGGACTTCCCCTTAGGAGTCCTATGGGAGTCCTATTAGTCCAATAGGACTCCTAACCCTTACTTGACAACCTTTACTCAGTGTGACATAAAAATAGCTTTACAACATTTAAGTTGGGTTAGGACAGGTTAGGAGTCCTATAGGACTCCGCCCCAGACCTTGGGGGAGCGTAAAGTACTCGGCCGATCTCGACAATGCTCTTGTTGAATTCTCTGCCAGCCAAGTTCAGGTCAGCATCCTGGTTCACTTTCCTCGTGGGTCTGAGGATAACAGTTCTGTGGCGGTTATACTTATACCCCTCCCAGCTTCCTGGATCAGCGATTGCCAATATGTATGACGCACCCTAATATACATATCGTGACTGAACCGCCAACAATTGTTGTTGATCCTGACATGATGTATTACAATCATAGCGATCTCAACTAGATCACAATCTCCTAGTTACATAAACCATCTGGATGGGGGTGGCCGAAATTTGCATATGTCCCTACTACCATGTATCAATCTTAGAATTACATCAATCAAGAACGATTGGAACCTGTTTAGCGTTTGTGCATAGTGTTGGCGTAAATAGTTCAGAAGAAGTACCACTTCAAATTCCACTCGAAAACAGTGCGAAAGAGTCAACAATACTAGGCATTGCCCTGACACCCACCACCATGTGCAGGGTTAGAAGCCTCCTCAGCGATTTTCTGGAAGCGGATGTCAAGGTACTCATAAACAGAGTGAGGTGCAATGCATTGTAGATGGCGCTCAATGTTTGGGTTCATACAACTGTAGCAAAGAGTTAGCCAAGGTGGGTATAAGCTACCAAGAGGAACTCACATCATGATACAATGTTGAT
>JAHBOF010000282.1:0-63181 GCA_020736565.1 Coprinopsis sp. MPI-PUGE-AT-0042 | reverse complement strand
TTCCTGTGCACATTCTAATGCAATATCAAACCCATTAGTGAATTGAGCAAGTACCGGAGATGCCATACTCACTCTTGGTCATTGTCGAGTTCCCTTGTTCCTTGGTGACAACGGAAGGCGGTCCTCCTTGAACAACGCTCCGATAAAGGATGGAGGAAGTGGCTGAAGGGGAGAAGGCACGGCACCCGTGGCTTGTTCACGTCGCTTAGAAGCGCCGAATGTGCTAGCGCTCTTGTACACCACACGCCTTACAAGACGCGTATAGATAGTGTAGGGCAACTCTTGGCGCCGATATGGGATATGGGTGTGTGCTTGGAGGCGAAGTTGTTGAGAGAAGCGAAGCCCTTGTTGAGTTTGTAAGAGGAAAGTGGTGTCTGCTAAAGAAAGGCCGGTTGAGGAGAACGAAGGAACGGGTATACAAATGGCACGTACCTGACGCACACAAGCAGCGCAAGGCTAACCAACTCTTCGTTGGGTCGTATTTACTACCCATTCTGCTTTATGGCCATCTTCAAATTCCATTCCATTGCCTAGAGACGTTAGTTGGAGCATGTCGCGAACAGACCTAACTACTTACTCTCTTTCCTCTCTGTGTTCGCCTCTCGCAAAGGAATCTTCGCGTTCTCTGCACTGGGACCCCTCGTTTCTTGAGATGGGTTGGTGGCCCAATATGGTTCGCGTCTTGGCTGGTTGGACGCACTTGAACACGTTTGCGTAGCGCCGCTGGACATGAGACAGATAATACCTTATAACGAACGATTAGTTGGCATTCGATTGTGAAATGTTCTGTTTACTCACCGACCGCCCCCCAACTCGCATGGTGAAGAGTAAGAATGCTCTCATCCACTGAGTAGATTCGGTGTACTGCATGCCAATGGCGTTGTAAGCCATTCGCCTTTCCTATCCCAGCCATAAGGGAGGCGATGTACTGAACAGAATGAGTGAATGCTTGGATAAATTGATAGACAAGCTCACCTAGATTATTCTTGGGGCTGGGATGATCAGAGTTCAACCTGGCTGGCATGATGAGCCTTTTCATTATCTTTCTATTCTTCAACGGGCTGGTGCACAACAGGTGTTCGAATGGCCAATGCTTAATCGCGGCGATTTGGTTGGGAGATAGGTCGAGGTGCTGCTCGATGGCGCGTGGCGGTGCCGTGGATCTGGTGAATCACTCAACGAGGCTTCTGATGCGTCGAGGCTGCTGTCTTCATCGTTACACCCACTGTCAGATAAGAGGATCAGGACAGACAATGAGACTGATTGTCAGCGACTTACCAACTACCAAGCACAAAAACGGTTCATAAACTCTGCACTAAGATATACCAGGTCCAATCGAATGCAGCGCGTCACTATAAGCTTCCTCCTCCCCCAATGCATTGAGCTCCGCCAGAGCTCCTTCCACCCTCTGCACTCCGGTCAGCTGCTGCTTCGCAGCATATGCAGCATAAACCGTTGGCAGCTTGTTCGACGTCACGAAAGCCATGCCTTGCTGGTTCATGGTTTCGTCGTCTTCGTGCCGCTCGAAGGCAATCTCGGGATCATATGAGCCAAGACTTGTTGTGTGAAAATCAGAAGGCTTCCAGGCGATGGAGGTGTCCTCTGCCATCCTGATACATACCCCATAGCTGGGGATGTAAAAATGGCCGCCTTGAGGGTCTGTTCCGCTGCGCAAGGTGGTCCAAAGGACTGCCCACTCATGGGGTTGGGTCTCCCGGTGGACAGGGCTATATCCACACATAAGCTAATGTGCAGCAATCCCTCACAAGGTGCACGTACCGGGAATATCTCTCGGTCATAATGACACACCCAGGTCCAAATTCAATGTCTTCAAAAGTGATAGGTTCGATGCCACTGGGTAGCGTGACAGGTCCGTTCACTCGCCGCGAGGCTGGCCAGTTGGGGTCCAAGCGGGGAATGTCATGCTCCTTGTAGAAAGCAGCGATGCTGTTGCCAACCTCCGGGGGGTGTAGCAACTGCACCCTGCGCCAGAAAAAAGCCGATGCATATGCATTTTCTTTATCGGCCTCCGTCGTATCCTCATTCCTCCTCTCAGGAGGTTCCTGGCGGCGTCGAATTTGGGATCGTTGCGAGCACCTGTGGTCCACCCGATCTGGACCAGTTGGTCCAGGGTCTTCCTTCTGCTAAGAGTCAGCACCGGTGACCAGTGCAAGGAAGGGAGGAAGGACATACCCGAGCAGTCCTGCGACTGTGGACAGCCTTATCCACGACCCTTTTCATCCAGGTAAGGGTGTGGGCACAGTTCGCAAACCTCCGAATAATCGAAGCGAAGGGTTTCCCTGTGGCGCATCAAACAGAACAACACTCAAATCCTCTGGGATGATAAGGTCGAGCTCTTTCTCCTTGAGGAGATGCACACCGGGTTTCTCGCCACCCTTCCGCCTGGGATCGTGGAGATCCTGATCAGCGAAGAAGGGAGCACAAGCGTCAAAGATAGCTTGGGTCTCAGCGATCCATTTGCCAGCAGGTGGGTACTCGTGGCGGTTGGGCCTCCTCTTTACCCAGAAGCGGAACACCAAGGCGTGGAAATCAGCGTACTGCTGGGGTGTCTTGAACACGGCAAAGTGGGCCCCAACTTTCTGCTTTCGTGAATGCCGCTTCTTGCGCTCGCGCCGCCGATAGGCCACAGCGTCGCGGAGAATACTCGGGAGGTTATGTTGGCGATCATCAATCCGGTCCATGACCCAGCCAACAAGGTTGCTGCGGGGGACGGGGGGCGACGAACCAGGTCTCGACGCGAAAAGGATATCGAGGGCGGCTTCGACTGCATCATCCTGGCGTGTAGCAAGCCAGTGAGCGTAGATCACAGCGAAGGCCTGCAGCTCATCCACCACTCTGCGAATCCAATGCCTCCTTTGGTTTCGGTTGCAGGGGGGCAGCTCTGGTCCGAATGCATTGGCATCACGGCGAGCCAAGGCTGCGCGCTCATCAGCACCCGCCCGGTACGATGGACCTTCCAGGAGAGGGTGCGATGTAGGACGGAGTGGCATGGGTTCGGGGGAAGGGCTTCCAGAGTGGTTCACCCGGGACTTTTGCTTCTTTGTGCTCTTTCCCATTGCCAGACAGAGAGTGCTATTGGGATGTCAGAACCATATCAGAACGCATCGCAGGTCCAAAAATTCTGACCTATTTGCTCGGAAGCGTAGTAAAGATAAGTGGGGAGCGAAGCACTGCGGTTGGACGTTCGAGCTTCCAGCTGCTTGGATTCACTGAGCTTCCGCTGCTTGCTCCGGTGGACGACGTAAAGCCGATACAGCAGAGGGTCCAGCAGTTTCAGCTCAGTGTCCGCCGCACGGAAGGCGAAGTAGAGGGGAATTGGAGAGGATACAGTGGTCGAAAAGTGAGCTCCAGCGAGGTCGAGATGATAGATCTGGCCGCGTAGTGGCAGCTTGAAACTCCGCTTTGTCGAAGCACCGCCACCCGCTACACTAATGCCGCTGTGCCAACGAAAGTACAAGCAGGAGGAGGTTTCATAATATTATTCAGTAGGCATACGGATCCAAGAAATTATTAAGTAGAAATGTGCCACAAAGATCTATCGCATGTCTGCCTATTCATCCTGAGGGAAGTTGTTCATGGACAGTTCTTCGAATGTTAGTCGCAAATATTCCCGCCACCCACTTGGAAGGCCCAGTGCCAATTGGCTTTCCAATGACAAATAAGGCAGACTGAATCGGCAGTGAAAGCAACAAGAAGGGTTGAATTTCAACCGGAGCAGCTAGATGGACAGGTGCACTCAAATCTTTGTAGCTATCGTAGAGATACCAATCCCCGTACATGTCATCGTATGCGATAACCTCTTCACATCGTTCCGCAAGTCCCATTCGTCCTCCCGATTCCCCACGATTCCCCGCCCTCCTCCTCTCCTCCTCCTCCTCCTCCTCCTCCTGCTCCTCCTGCCCCCCATTGTCTCCACCACCTGTGGCTTGACCGTTGCAGTAACCATCTTCATTCGTATCCAACTGTGACGATGTACCCCCTTGAACACTGGCAGTCCAAGAAAACACAGGGGCCAGAATCCCATTTGACGAAGGCACAGAGCTGGGCAATGCAGGTGCTGGAGCCTCAGCCCTAGCAGGCTGATGTGTCTGTGCAGATGAAGATAGAACGAGTTTCTCCAACCTTGCGTAGTAGGCAGATCCTTCCTTTTGGTCCTTCCAAGTATATGTGTGACCAATCGCAAGTCCCCAGGAGAAACGCATGAACATATCGCGATCACAAAACCTATATTTTCGTCAATATGTGCCTGCAAGCCAATGCTGCGTTCCAAGGCGCACCGATTGACGTAGTAATACCTCCATAAATTTCCCTTCATCCATTTGAGAGAGGGGTTCGGGATGGTTCCTCCAGAGAACTGGGGTAGAAGATGAGCTGCCCGAACGACCTCAGAGGGATCCAGGAAGCCAAAAACGCATTTGGTGAGTTAGCAGGACAGAGCTGCAGACGATCCAGCTCAAAGGGGAGGCCGTGGTCCACAATCTCATACCAGCGCACCCATAAGAAATCAACACAATCGGGTCGTGCACCATCTGTTTTCAGCCCCGGTAGGGAGGGGGCCTTCCATGGTAGATGCCAAGGACTCTGGCGTAGCTGAAAGGGTGGTGCGTGCAGGATTTTGGGTCGAAGTTTGGGTTGATACCATGACATTTGACTGGTCCGAAGCAATATGGATAACATCTTCCGCGCGTCGCACGTCGTAGGTGGTGTATCTGATCCGCAAGATCTTGTGGCTGTAGATTCGCTCATGCTCGAGCGCCAGAAGAGGTCCAGTCAATGCCTTGGAAATTGGACACTTGTTCGAGCCTGGTTTGGAGAAGCGCGAAGAGGTACATTTTTAGCTTGGGGATGAATCGCTGACAATAGGTTCTCCGTCAGTGCAAAATCGTTTAAATGAAGTCCTTTCACTTACAATAATGCCGGATCTGAAGTTCTGGGTGATATCGAAAATCGCTTAGAAGATCTCGTGGATTGTTTCTGGTTACTTCCCATCGAGTAGTGGGCAGTCATCGGGATATGTTCAACTGGTTCGGCAGCGTTGAGGTCTGTTATGGCGAGTTCGGAGCGTGACTGATCAATTTTTTCTCTTATACGCCGGAGACGAGCCCTGCGACACTCAATACGAGCAATTTGGACCGAGTAATCCTTCTTGTTTGTTTGTTTGAACCAAGCCTTTGGATCGCAGTGCCCCTTTTCACCCTAAGGGAGGGGTGTTCAGTTTCATGAATTTGATTCGGAAGACAGCTTGGCGCGGCTTACAATTTCGGTGCTGAAAGAGTCGGTGGTCCCAAACCGCCGGATGTTGTCCACAAAGTCGCCGACAGCATGGAATTTGTATGTCTGGATGTTGAACTGTTTTCCGTTGCCGATTGTTTCCCCGAAAATGCCGCTTTTCCAGAGCCCTTGCCTTTTGCTTTTGCGCTCCTAGTTCGCCGAGTGCGAGCGTCCCGCTCGGCGTTCAGTTCGTAGGTTACAATCTCAGAGCAAGTGGTGCGACTAAAGACGCGAAATTGATCCATCATGAGAGTTGTAGTGTTTTCCAGCTTCCTGAGGGTGAGGTCGTTATGCAACCGCAACTTGGCCAGTGCATGCCACTGGGCACAGAGATAGAGAAGCTTGCAAACAATTTTGTTGTGCGGTTCTGGTAGGAGGTCTTCAAAGGCTGGAATTGCACACTGAAAGCAACCAGCGTTAATCGAGAACTTGACAACCAGACAGTGCTTGCAACGTACCTGAAGAAGATCTTCATAATCACGGGCTGCTCGTCGCTTGCCCTCGCTGACGCCACTGCTGAATTTGCGGATGGTATCCCTGCCGAAGGTTGGCATGTGACGGTATCTAATTGGGGGCTAGGTCAAAGATACTTTCGCCAGGGCTTCAACTTGAAGGCAGTACCTGTAATTGAGCTCAGACACCAAAGCACCCGTTTGGGCGGGTAGACGAACTCTCAAGAATTCGAATCAAGTGTGTGAAGAGAGACTTCCAAACACCTATTTCGAAATCGTGGAGTAGATCCACTACAAGTGTCGAGAAAATGTCAAATTGGTGTGCTCCTAGCTTCCTTGAAAAGATGTTCTGGAGAGCATGAGTAGATCTCGAAAGGGCTGTTCGCACGCAGGCACTCACAACGACAGGCGTCCATGAATCTGGTTTGAGCAATGCCTCGACATTATCGTTCGTGATGGCTCGCTGCTCTTCGAAGATGATCTCCCGCGCTCTTTGGACGAGCGCTTCCTGTTGCTGGGGGCTGCGCCGAAGGGTTTCCCGTTTGCGTTGGTCGTCTTGCATACCAGTATTCCCAAATTCGGTCTGAGGGATGGTACAACGAGGACATGGGCAATGACCATTATTGCGGACAGTAGCGATCAAAATCCTGGAGGATGTCATAGTCAGCGCAGAGCATCAGCAGCCGTGGCGTACTAACTTTCGGGGTAGTCTGCAGAGTATGTGAATATTCGCGGATAGAATCTCCTTTCAATGCCGTCGTGGCATTTGATGACTATGCCATGCTGCATGGCATAGCTCAGTTCATCGTCCAAGAGAACCTCCCATTGAGCATGGAACATCAGGCGATTACAAAAGGCAGTAAAACTGTCTGGAGGAGTCTTCCCTTCCCCACGATCTTTCAAATAGTCCTTGAAGGCCCCACCGAGCTGGATAGGAACGTCAGACGCTGATAATAACTTATGAGACATGGAACAGAAAACTTACTTCCTCAAAATAAGCAATATGCTCGCCCAGATGCTCCGATCCTTTCGCCCGGCGCAGTTTAGATTCGTTGCCAAAATACATATAGCACGGCCACAGTTTCGAGCCACCGAATGATGTGAGTAGAGTTCCATCAGACCAGAACATGAGTGCTACTACCACACGTTCGAGGGTGCATCCAGGAACTGGAGGGGAGTTCTGAAGCTCTTCGTGGGCTTGAAGAAACGCTGGCGAAGTGTACAACTCCCCTTGGACATTGACATCGTCAACTGATGGGTGGCGCCTCCAGCTGAGTTTATAGGGCTTGAAATGGAACTGACGTGACCGATTGGGGTTCGATAAAGCCTCGCGAATAACAGAGACCAGGCGCCGATGGTGAAGCTTGCCTGCGACATATGTCTTGCTACCAGAATTTTTCATCCGGAAATGGAATGGGACCTCGATCTGAACATCTGTGGCGTGCCATCCATCGTCGTCTATCCAATCACCTCCTTCCCAGGTATATCATCGTTGTTGGAAGCGAGAATGTGGAACACCTTACGCCAGTTGGTTGAGACGGTATCTGCAACGGAGAACTCCTTTTTGCCGAGGATTGTGATGAGCTGGGAGAAGTTATTTAGCGACAGGACGCCCCCTGTCGTCCAATACCATTCTGCAAGCTCGAAAGAGCTTAGGTTCTCGAAGGGCCCATAGTGAGGGAAGGAGGGTGGCAGTTCGGCTTGGAGGTCATTCGTAAAGGCGGGAGGATCGTCCGCATCATGGTCTGACAAGAGGCCCAGGCAGTAGTAGGATCTAATAAACCCAAAGCTGTTCCGGTCGGAAGACAACCAGGATAACGTGTGTGTCGATCGGGATGCAGCGCCGCCTATGTTGCGATCGAGCAGAGCTAATCAACCATATTGGTGACAAAGGGCTACCAGAAGAGAATGACGACGTACACTCAGTCTGCAAAGGCAGATTGACTCCTGATCGTTGAAGGGGTGTATACGGGGCTGGCGGTTCGTCGATGAAGCGGATGGACCTTTTTGCTTGGTGGCAAAGAGGATTTCCCGAGGATTTCTCAGTTCTGGAGACCGAGCTACCAGCGGCGTTCGGGTACCTAGCTATAGGTAGTTGAGATTCGTCGAGGGGTTCATGCCTCCCCATAGTATTCGATCCAACTGCAATCTGTGAGAAATCAAGTTGTGAGTATCGTGGTTCCTGCTGAAGAATTTCATGCTTACATTGGGCCCACCTCTTATGGATTGGTCCCCTGCATCAGAGTGTTCTGTCGTTGAAGTGTCCTCCAGCCTGCGCCTTTTACGAGCTTCCCAAAGGGCTTTGCTTGCTTCCAAGATCTTGCTCAGAGCGCGCTTGCTCGTCGTACAGCCTTTGCGCTCATGATCGGTGAGAAACCTTGCGGAAGAGTATGTTTTTCCACAGGCGGCGCACTCAAGCGTGGGTGGCATGAATCCCTCCCGGAAGTTGCAAGCAAGAGGCAGAACGGAAGAAGAAGGAGTCGTACACGTCATCTCCCGGTCAAGGTCATGTTATATCTTTAGTGATCTTGAACGAATGGTAGGCTGGAGATGGCGAGCGCTGCACTGCAACCAGCGCGAAGAAATTGAAAGGAACAAACAGCTTGTTGCAACCGTCAGTTGGTTGCACGGTTCGGCATAATCACTGCCCCTGCCTGGACAGTTGCGCTGCAGGTCTAGCACTCAGCATGCAACGAGATTTATCTAGCCAAAAGGGAAAGTTTAGCTGCCACAAATGAGGCTGAGACAATGGCGGTTGTTCAGCGACGGGATCTGGACGGAGACCGCACCGTCGACGGACAACCACTCCTCGCGCTGATACCATTGTTAAACTCCATGAAGGTATAAAAGCAAGGTCAACGCTCCCAAGAATCGACAGTTAATTCCTGAATTTCTCCAACGTACCGAACACCGCACTACAACAAATATGCCCAAAGCTCCATCACATTCGCCCGTAGCACCTATGCTTCCCCGTCGAAGGTCCCCGCGAATTCGGAGAGTCAAAAATGAGGTCGAAGGCAGCGCCTCGTCCGGGACAGGGCTATTGCCAGGTGGGCCGAAAAGCTTGGTTTCAGGACTCTCGCTGAACGACAAGTTTACAGAACAAGAAGCTAGAGGACGGAGGCAGGTTCGAGAAAGCAGTATCGATTACAGACAGAAGGCGAAGACATTGGAGAAGCAGCTGGGCACCTTGAGATCAACGCTAGCGCGGGCGAAGGCAAAGGCGGAGGCAAAGACTGAACAAGCACTGGATTTGAGGGCAGAACTTCAGCAAATAAAGAAGGACATGGAGATGGTGGAGCGGGAGTCTGACCATAAGGACGAGCTACTGGATGCGGCAAGAAAGGATACCGAGCAGTATCGCAACTGGTGGCTGAACGAGATTCAGTTCATGAAGCTCTTGCTCAACAAGATTCCAGAACCAAACAAAGACATTGATCTAGTGCGAGCGTCGCAGGCGCACTACCTAGGACACTATTAGGCGCTTTGGCACAACGTAGGCCAGGGGTACTTAGACTATACAAAGCATACAAACAGGCAATGATTGTCGGCAGCAGGAGTCATTAGCGGATGATAAGTAAAATCTAAGATACAATGGAAGTTGTATACAGGTGGGATGTCCACAATAGAGAGGGATGGGCAGAGGAAAAGGAGAAAACGCGGCGAAGACCTGTCCACAGCTAGAGAATACAGAAAGAGCTACTCTTGACTGCTTGAATATCTGCGAACGAGCTGGCGTCCTCGCGTTGAATCAGCTGTAGGTTTCAAAAATGAAACTAGTTTTGAGATAATTCTGGGCCGTTCGTGGGCATAGACTATTGGGGGAGGGGGAGGGGGTATCATTTGGGGCTCCGAAAATTGAATGGGACACAGAAAACTCACCTTGATCCCACTCGCAGGTGGCGCGAACAGCAGCAGAACGCTGCTCTTCATTCAGGTCACTCAAGTGCTCAGTAATCCAAAGGCCATCACCAAAGAGTTCGTCTCTGGATGAGGACATTTCCGAGAGGACAAGACCCGCGACAACTCGCAACTCAAGAGCGGTATGGAGGGTCATCACCGACAGGCCCTGCTGCTCCATGATCTTGCGGATTTCCGCAGGAGATTTAGCCAGCAGTTTCTCTGCCTGCGGGGATGATGAGCATAGCAGGGTGCTTATGTCGCCAATAAACAAAGGGTCAGGCTGTGAGGAGCAAGATTGCCGCTCAGCCATTGGAGCTGCGTCAGCCTCCTGCTTGGTAGTCGAGAGCCTGGTTAACAGGCGCCCGCTGGCGAGCGCGGTTTCGACCATTGTACCCTGGCTCTAATGGCACAACGAAATTAGCAGTATATTACGCAAAAGCCGGCTAGGAACTTACGGACTGACTTGCCCAACTGCGCCGATCTTCCCCTTCCGCAGAGACTTGTGTGGGCCTGTCAGAATGAGTGATCCCAGTGTCAGGGCCGACTGAACGTTGGGCGGGCGACAGTACGACTGACATGTTAGGGCGGGAAATTTATATCAGGGGTGGTCTAAAGTAATGCAAGAAGGAATTGGAGAGGGCAGCAAGGGAGTCGGAAAGGAAGAGGCGACCGACTAAAGCCAGAACAGTAAGGACACTTGGCGTTTCCACATGACTTACTCGGTGTCTGATTTGCTTTCTCATGAAAATGATGATGTCCTTCGCAAGTTCTCAAACTAGCTACGAGAAGCGGCCCGCCTCAGCCCAAGTGCCAAGTATTATCTCGAGATGAGACTGAGACGAGATGGCGCTTGCTATGGCTCCATGGAGGCTCAGCACTGAACTCAGGATAAGGACGAATAAATCCGTCCTTGTTTCTTACGATCATGCGACGCGGATTGTGCTGGAGACCCAAAGAGTCACGCTGCAGGCTCCTGATTCGTGATTCAATTATATTTTATTGCTTGCTTCCCGACAGTTGACAGTGTCCATTCAAATCACCATCCAGCCTCGAATCAGCCGCCAAGATATCGCTGTTGATTCGGCGCCGCAAGGCTCTAAAGGGCGTATTCATGCTCCCAGGCATCTGTCACGATGAAGCCATGACCTTCCCGAGGACATGTTCGGGGAATACCCTCTAGATTGAGCTCCATTCGCTAAAATGGGATTGGCGAGCAGGATGTACCCAGGTAATTATTGACATTGTACTCTCCCCCAAAGTACAATCAACAGTGAGAGAAGCAAGGTCCTTGGGAGCTGTAGCCGGTAGGTTCGAGCGAAGGGAAAGGGTTGAAACGGTGAGACGATCCAGCCAAAAGAGGTGGCACCCTGGATACCGAAGTTTTCTAAGGGACAAGCTACAAGATCGTAACTTGTGGTTAGGAAACAATGGATATCGATAAGAGGTAGAGTCAGACCAAGTCTCCGGACAAAGGATGTAGATGTGGGTACGTCACCATGTCTTGAAAAGACGGTCAACAGACTAGAGACCCCTCGTGTGAGTGTATGCGCATCCCGCTCGAAAAGCTGCACACGAGGAAGCAAAGGTCCCTCCATGATGCGACAATAGGTCTAGCAAGAGTTCGCTAGGTTACCTTATCGATGCGCGGCGTATTCCATTGATCAAGGGGGTCAAGCGCAACTGGCGACGAGAAGGCATAATGGAATGAGGAAGTCATCGCTTCTGGAAATCCTTGTTGCAAGTCGGAGTTATGGTTCTTCGGCACTGGTATCGCTCGGCCAATGGATGTGGGTGGAGCAGTCAAAGATAAGAAACGCCTCTTGTGACACCCAACGCGACAGCATGTCGGCACTCTAATCAGGAGCATTACTATACGGGCAATCGCTATAGTCACTATCCACCTTTGCAAGCTCTGCCAAGGCACCCTCGACTCTCTGCAATCCAGTCGAACTTTCTGTGTGAACGAATTTGGCCCGCACTGAAGCAATCCGGTTCGAGGTGACGAAGGCTACGCCTTGCTGGTTCGTGTTCTCGCCGTCCTCGTCGCGAGCAAAGGCAATGTTTGGATCATATGAGCCAAGGTTTGCGGCGTGGTAGTCGCTTCCAGGCGATCGAGGCGCTTTGAGCCATGCTGACGCGCACCCGTAGCTACGGATATAGGAATGAACACCCCGGGGGTCAGTGCCTTAGCGAAGGGTAGTCGAGAGGGTGACCATTCGTGTGGTTGCACTTCTTGGCGGACAAGCCTGTCGCTCGTCATCAGCACAAGCATAGTAACAAGTGCCTGGACGCACATACCGGCAACATCTCTGTCACGGCAAGGTATCCTGGGGCGAACACTGGGTTATCGACACAGGGCCATGCACCCAGCAGGTGGCGGGCTAATCAGGTTCTAACGGGGGATGCTGTGCTCTTTGTAGAAAGCCGCGATGCTATTAGAGACCTCTGGAGGGTGTAGGAGCTGGACTCAGTGCCAGAAATCCACCGGTGCGAGGGCATTCTCCTTGTCTACCTCGGTCGCATCTTAGCCTGACCTGAGAAGGTGGCTGGCAGCATCAAACCTAGGCTTGTTGCGAGCTCCAATCGTCTAACCAATCCGGATGAGTTAGCTAGAATCCTCTTTCAGATACTTGTCAGCACACCACTACGCAAAACAGTCAGATAAGGGCTTACTTGGGCAGAATGCCTGCTGCTAACAGCCTCCTCGACAACTCTTCTCATCCATCGAAGCGTGGGTTGAGAGCTAGAGAAGTTGCAAATGATGCCCGCAAAGGGCACCCAAGAGTCGAGGTCAGAACATTGATATCCTCAGAAGCGATGAGGGGCAGCATCGTCGCATTGAGGAGATGGACGTCGGGCCTCTCGCCACCCTTCCGCATGTGTGCAGACGCGAAATGTTGTTGCATCTTCTGCAATGCAATGCCCGACTGGGGGATATTCAAAGCTCGCAGTCGCCGCTGAACGCTTTCGCGAAGCACGAGAGAATAGAAGGCAGCGTGTTGGTCGTGGTTTTTGAAGACGGCGAAGTGGGAGCCGATTTGCTGCCTCAGCGGATGGGATTTCCTCCGCAGGCGGTGGCGATGAGCACCTGCATCCCTGAGGATGCTCGGGAGCATGACTATGCTCATCGATGGTGCCCTAACCCATCCCACTAGGTTACTGCGGGAAAGCGGAGGTCCTGTGCCTGTTTTTGAACGAAGGAAACCAGCGGCGTCCAGCAGTGCATCGTCCTGGTGCGTTGCGATCCAGTGGGCATAAAGCACCAGGTGAACCTGAAGGTCATCGACGAAGATGCAAATCCATCGGATGCGCTGGTTCCGGTTGCATGGAGGTAGAGGTTGGAATCGGTGAGGCTGACCAGACTCATGGCTGCTTGTTTTTTTCCTTGTCTTGTCCATCGAGTATCCAGTCACGCTTAAATCTATTCGGCACTTCGACGCAAGATTTAGTAAATGAAAGAGGCGCACCTCAGCCCAGATAAAGCAATGAGGGAGCCTGATGTGAGGAGGGCACTAGCGCTCCAAACAAAAACTCGTCGCGCCACCACCTACTCCGGAGGTCGGCTTCAGCAGAAACTGTAGAGGGACCGGTGGTTCAGCTCAAAGTATCCTCGTGCCTGGGGGTGAAGAGCGACGAGTGCCAGGGTGTAGTCGGTGGTTCGTGGCTGAGAAGGAAGCGTTCCAGCGAGGCCGTTCACCCACTCAACCAGAAAAGGAAAGACCCACGCGAAGTCCGTGTTTGTGAAGCAGTACCGGAAAGAAAGCACCGCGAAAGCAAGCAATGGACCAGGCTCCTAAAACCAGCTACTCGTCCGCTTCGAGAGTACGAGGAGTGCGGTGGACGGTACAGGGGGGAGACATCACTGTGTGATATGGGGAGGTACTACCATGATCATGATGGGACAAGAGTGACTCGGAGTGAGGCATTCGCTGCCAAACTTGTCACCCCGCGCGTTTCGGAAATGTGACAGACCAGTTATGAGGCTCATTGCGGGCGCAGCGCAGCGGTCGAAAGGTCGCGGCCAAACAAAGCCAAAGTTTAAGTGTGGAAAATCGGCGACTTTTGGCCTTTTTCAATCATGATTCCTGAGCAGATAGAGATATAAAGTCTGGTATAAAGATGCCCATTTACCTTAGCTACAACAACGTGTAAAAGTATTTCTGAAGTCCCTGTGTAGGATGTACGTTCAGGCCTGAAACCTGTGTTTTGCGCTGCCAGACGCGTGATCAATATCAATACGCGATCGCCTCGTAATCCGGGGATTCGAGATCACCCTTGACGCTATTGGGCAACCGAAGGTTGAAGGAAACCCCTGATAAACACTACTAAAAGGTGCAGGATTGGCAGCATGGCCTGGTAACACCCGCAAACATATACTCTCTGCTCGCACATTGGCCGGTCGCGCGCCAGATACATATTAGGGGCAATTTCAATAATGGCAGGTGGACCCAAGGTAGGGTCTATTACTTTTCCGAAGCACGGGGGTGGACAAGTCCCTGTACCGTTCACCGCACTCCTCGTACTCTAGAAGCGAGACGAGTGGCTGGTAGGAGCCCAGCAATGGACTTGAACCTGGATCAGTTATGACGTTCCCAACCCACACCATTCCCGATGCCTCGCCTCTCTCTTTCGTCGGTGTTCGCATCGTCGATATCGTGGTTGTCCTAGCGAGAGTGCTGAGAGGTGATGTCGCCGGGGTGGTTCCATGAACTGTAACTTGTCAGGCTAAGTTCAAGAAGCGTGTCGTGAGTGAGCCGATGAAATTGCGATAAAACCAAATATGTGCTTACCCAAAAAAGTGATAAGGTCGAAACTTCGTTCATAGAACAATCATTCTAAACGTCGGAACATCGATTGCTTGGCACCGCAGACCGCCTGGAAAGGGCGAAGGCATATCTAGATGCGATCTGAGATAAGATCGATAAGATCCTGCTTCCTGGCTCTCTTCTTCACCCGCAGTCCCATCGACGGCGAACCTGAGGGTCGTATGTGACTTTTTTCTATACCCTTCACATACCACTGGAAATGGCCAATTACACCTGACTTTCCATTCACCAATCACAACAAAGGATGCTACGATGTGATAGAAGTTGACCCACCGTTCCGGTTCCCTTTAGAAGACAAGAGCCTGAGAAGTCATTTGAGGGGTAGTATTGAGTGAGTCAGCAGTTTGAACGCATTCTCGTAACACGATGCTTTCATTACCGTTCAAGATTCTCGATATCAATGCGACTGAGTCTGAGTAGCGGCCATCATAAGCAGTTTGCAGGCTGGAACACTACCTGATATCTGGAGCTAGAGCGGGTAGAAGATCAAAATAATAATAATAATAATAAGAGTAATGATAATAACAATAATAATCTGGGAATCGGAAACGCGTGAACGTTAGTGCAAAAAAGGTCGTGCTAGGGGAAGCAAGGGCCAAAGGCGGGCGCGCGGACCTCAAAAATCGATGGCAGCGCTGAGGCGTCCGAGTCGCATAGATCATTCGTGGCGAACCTCACTGAATCCTGTTGATATCGTTCATTGAGCACCGAGTCCAATACTCATGAGAGAACGGACAACACGAGGGGTCCACGTCCCAAAATAAGTGACGGTGAAAGAGCGAAGGCGGAAGCTGCCGTTGCCCTCAATTTAGCACTGGCTTCTTCAGAGATCATCAAGTAGCTTACCTGGAATCCACTAGCTAGTGTTTATAATTTATCGCTTCTCTACCTGCTTGAGCATAGCAGGCTCAGGTATGATAACAAACAAGAAGCTTCCCGGACATGACAGTGGGAGGGGAACACTGTTTTGCCCTTCTCAGGTGACGAGAAGTGACAGAACCCTGAAGTTCGACGATACGTTGAAAACGTAACATTAAGTCCTCACGATAAGGAGATAAGAACCCGTGCTATATGCTCCGCAAAGGCGGCCAGCCCCTCTTCCAAATCTTATCCTTCCTTTGCCATCGATCATGTCCGACGACAACCGCCAACCGGAAGCACCTCAAAATAACACTGGAAATCTTAACGAAATTGCAGGAGAAATCGAAAGACCTTACAGCTCACAGTCACCATTAAGAAGCTTGACTCCAAACTCGGCGCCAGGTTCTTATCCTGGAAGTCGATCGAATTCGGCCCAGCGCGCGCAGCGCACCCTTCCCAACCCCCAAGGCAGGCCAATGGGCCCATCGCCGCAAGGCACGCCTGCGCCTCAACACATCCACAATCGCCAGTTCACGCAGCTTACCGGCCTGGGGAGCTTCTCAACCACTGCGAGCCCCTTCCGCCCCGACGTTAACAGATCTCGTGATAGTGCGCAATCGGAGTGAGTAGTGAGGGGTTTTTTCTTCATGAACGCCCTTCTCATATATGTTTCCTAGAGGACCTCCTGCTTACGAGGAATTTTGTGAGACCAACGAGTAGGTTCATCATTGTGGGATAAATGTGCATCGGCCAGAATAACTAACTTCCATCTTCTGTTAGCCTGGATTCCGGAGGGTCTTCCTCGTCCCTTGTGCAAACGACAACACGTTCCGGACGAGTCGAGGAGCATGGCGTCTTAAACGGTGTTATAGTCAGGGCGGGCATCCAAAATCTGCATGCGGGTTCGAGCACAAACCCAAATACTCCCATCGAGCCCCTTTCAGCCTCTCCGTCAGCTGCTCGCTCACTTCCCTCACTTCCCGCCGCTCAGACCATTGGTCAAGGGCATCAGAGGACCCCGAACACTCCGACACGATCGTTGACACCTGGTACTCCCAGCAGTTCTGGCAAGATCACGATCCCAAGAGCGTTGTCCTTCACCATCATCGACGCATTCCTCGATTGTCAAATTGTGCCGCCCATGGGCGCCAGGTTTTATACACTCTCATCGACCATGCCCCATTCTCCAGAACATTGCTATGTCGGTTTCGTGTGCGTCACTTTCTGGTTTTATCTTTCCTTTTTTGGCTGATTTAGAGATTTTTGCTTCAGCGGTGACTGCTGCATATCTGAGTGCCCCAGGGAATATCACGTCCGAGCTCTAATTCGTCAAGGAAGCGGACGCTATTCAATCCCCAATCATGACAACATATCTGTTGTTAGGGAGGAGATTGCGGACTTGACTCCTATCACGGCATATCGGACTGTCAGACTGGAAAATATTTGCGCTTACATCGTGCCTGACGGCAATG
The DNA here is from genome assembly GCA_020736565.1 of Coprinopsis sp. MPI-PUGE-AT-0042. Lineage (NCBI taxonomy): Eukaryota > Fungi > Basidiomycota > Agaricomycetes > Agaricales > Psathyrellaceae > Coprinopsis > Coprinopsis sp. MPI-PUGE-AT-0042. Next base: position 46,375 of record JAHBOF010000282.1, on the reverse strand, counting down.
CCACTATTCTCGTTGCTGGGGAGAGTTGTGTAAATTTCTTTCGGTAAGCCAATCATTCTACTTCGTGGCACATGCCAGCATATTCATCACTGTGGTGCTACTAGTGGTGCATGTGTCCACCCATGTTGCCCAACCCCAACCCAGCTGTACGGTTTTGTCCTGTTCTACAGTCGCGTGGGATCAGGGGTTCGGATTGAGTTTTCAGAATAGGTTGGAGCGTACTTGAGAGTGATTTCATTGAGCCACCATGTGTATTTGTATCTAAAACTATATCAAGCAAACACAACCGATTGTTCATATGCGCCGAAAAGACTTGGCCCAATCAAGCTGATTTGTGCGAGGCATTGCCAATGGAAAAACAACAGGGGGCGAGGAGCTCCTCTGGCTAAGAGTCGAAAAGGTATAATCCAGCCACGTCCCACAGGCTGTATCTGCGTGGAGCATCACTCCCTCTCCCCTTCTCTGCTTCGGATCACCGACATCCTCTCGTAGCAGGCATATAATTTCGTCACCCTGGTTGCATTGGGGTGCCTGGGCCGGGTCTACTTCGCCAACGTCACGGTGATGGGCTTAATGCTAAATCGTTAATGAGTTGGTACCCATCCTATTAGTATCGCTGTACCACCTCGATCTGTTGAGCGAACAAGGACCTGTTACGTGTGATAAACTCCGCAATGTTTCGAGAACGCGTGCCACAACTTGTGGCACGATTCAACCCCCCAGTCACCGAACGGATCCAGCAGTGGTTGATGCCACCTGAAGTGTTCTAACATTCGGTCTTTATGACGCTTTGTGTGCGCAACCAATCGAAATGATGCAGAATTTTCATCTAGGATTGAATGATGTTGTGCCATAGGGGGGGAGTACAGTTTCTCTGACATCCTTTCGAAAGGTAACCAAGCAACTGTGCTGCGCTGGTCGCTCGCAACAGCCCTCGTACAGCCAATTTGCGTCACTTCACGTCCACTTGTCCGTTGTATAGCACTAGAAAACACTAGCAGCTTGCTTTTTACAGCTGGAGCCGACTCTGTGTATATAAATGGCTGCGCTGAGCAAGGAGACAAGCAGCAAATCTCACTGCTCACGCTGAAGGAAGCTGAATGTCTGATTCAACAGTTAGAGACCCGGAAGACAGCGCTACGTCCACCACAACTGATCCTGTGGTCACTTCTTCTGCTAGTGTCGAGCATTCCCATCGTGAGTCCCTAGTCCAGTTGGCAGTCTATTTGCCCAGAACTAATGATACTATACGTGCTCACGACTAGACACTGGCCATCCTATGCGACCATACTTTCAAGTGGGGTCTCAGCCAGCCAGCCCTGACGAGCAGGAGATCATACAATTGCGCCAGCAAGTTGCTAGCCTGAAGGTTGATCTCAGGGAGACGAGAAGGAAGATGCATCGAGAGTGTGCAAAGATGGCTGCACTCCATCTTGAGGTTCTCCAAACGCGGCTGGCCGCCGATGGGGAGTTCAAACTCAAGGTTGACAGCACAGTCATGCATCTTCGATCTCTGCTCGAAGATACGGAGAAAGAGCTGGAATTTTACAAAGATGGAACACGAGAGCTCCAGTCGAGTCTTGGAAAGTCAATGAGGTCGAATGCGGCCCTTATTACATTCATCCACCAGATTCTCGTAGATCGGGTTTACCCTAGGGAGTGTGACTGGGGGAATCTGAAGGCTACGGAGGATTGACATAGGCTGCCAGTCGCCTGCAATAGAAGATAGAACCTGACGCGCTCATTATGCCTCTCACAGTGGGCATATGTGACTCGGGCCAACGGATCTGACGCAAATAAATGGTGAATAGATGGGCTTTCGTATAATAACTATCCAGAGCCCCCTTCCGTTTCAATCCGGCGAATAAGAAAGGAATACTTTCTCCACCGTACCTCCTGTTAGTTGTAGCGCCCAGCAGGAACAGACCCTAGGAGCATAATATGAGCATGCAGAAAGCAAGGCCCAGCACAACGTAAACATACCTTGTCAGGTTGGTTCTGCTGAATCCAGCCGTGGCCGATGTGCACAACACCAGAACGCTCAACACCCATGGAAGAATCTTCCCCAGCCCCGCCGGGATGCCGATCGTCGCCATCTTGCTCATCGAGGTGTTGATCATCAGGCAAAATATATCGGTGAGCATTGTCGTGGCCCACTGCATCCTCATCTGCTTCGTCCGCGCGAGATTGTTCTAGAGGGTATGCCATCGTGCTGGTTCCCTTGTGGCGTTTCTTGTCCTTGGAGAGGGTCAGATCTGAACACAGCGTTTGGCAGCATAGGGCATATAAGTCACATTGCTCGCGCTGGAGATAATTAGATGCGAAAATCGCGATTAATTCAGGGACTTACCGACAAACCATCCCTGACAATGCGGGAGCCTGGAGTCGCGCTGTGCCGCCGGTCAAGTCTACTTGGGTGCGGTCTACGTACTGACCCTGCTTGCCTATTGTGCGAGGCTGATGCTGCGATTGTGGTGTTCACTCCCAAGCGCGAGCGGTGTTCAAGCCCAACAATGCACCTGAACGTCACATGGCACAAAAAGTCGTTGACCCAAGTAGGCCAACACCAATTCATCATCAGCTGTATAGTACAGCGAAGATTCAACGATGGCAGGCTGATCGGGTCCCAACGCGGTGTCACAGATATCTTGCATAACAGGTAGTTCCCGCTTCGGAGGTGCCTTCAAATCCGAAAACTGGACGTCCAAGATGACCCGTGTGGCCGTCGCCATGAAGTTCTTCATAAACTTCTTCTTGGCCTTAAGCGTGCGGTCGGAATAGGCAGTAAGGCTCCTCTTCCTACCCTCGCTCTGCTGGTGAGGCGACGGGACCACGTCAGGTCGAGGACGGTCAACAGTGGGCACCACAACTTGGGCAGGGGTTGTAGGCTCGCTGTCAGGCTGTAAGGGAAATGCATATATTAGTCTCAGTTCCTCAAGAAACAGAAGCGACTTACACTATGTTTCCTCTTCTTCGACGGTTGAGCAGACATGGATGAGTACGGGGAGGATAGGGTAGCTGCCCAAGTTGTGAATGTGAAGACGATGTAAAGGCTCGGGGATTCCCCTTGCACTTCCATTCCTCCCGTCACTTGAGTTGTAAATGAGATGCGGCCCTTGTGCTAGTGTCCAGCGAAAAAGTTCCGGGTCTGTATATCCAAGGCCCGAAACGCTGGCGATGCATAATATGGATTGCGTGCAGCAATACACGTCGGTCGGAACCGACAAGCCCAGAACCCCCTAAAGGGTGGTTAGGACGGGAATATGTTCGTCGACGTATCCTAGCTGAAGGTAGCCTAGTCCGTGGTGACGGTGAGGTGGGGTGCTCGAACGTGGAACGGTGCGGCCCGAGGGTTCGATGTCCAAGAACGAGGCAGGTGCGGAAAGAACACCGGAGGAAGCGCATGCTCAGAACAGATTCGTTGTCTGCGGGGGTAGGGGAGGCTAAAGAGAGGTTTCATCAGCTCTTGAGGGTCTTCAGGAACAAAAAGGAGGAAAACGTACACAAAGCAGAAGGCCACGAGGAGCGCAATAGTGATCTGTGTGCCGCCCAGGCCAGCGTAATCAGCAGCACAACGGCCGTGCCTGATCAGGAAACTTTCAGTCCAGAATCCGAGAACAGTGTTTTGCAACCTGGAGGACATGGTGAGCCATGTACATGGAGTTGAAAATGAACACCTTGATGTACCTTGAGTACGTCCTGCAATACGCCAATCCAACTGCCTCCCTTCCTACTGGATCAGTGCGGTCTTGATTTTGACATTTCCTCCGACTTGATCTTGGCCTTCCACGTTCCTTGATCATAACCTTCCGCAGCGGGCACCCCCGCAGCTCTCTCGGTCGCTTCACCACACCTCACCACCACGGTCGGAAGCAATGTCGCCGTATTCTACAACAATAATATAAGATCTCCGTACATCCCAAATCTTGCCACGTTCCGCGACGTAGATCTGAGTGCTGCCGAGGACGTACAGCCGTTCGGGAAGTGGGTGGCGAGCACACGGATGTGATTGGCAAGGTGTTTGTAAGAAACTAGAGGAGGTCGAGGTCGAGATAGTGATGCTGAAGACTTTAATAGCGAAGTTCATGCAGGCTGGCCACACATGGTATCTGACACATCGCAGCCAAGTGATGATGTTCGAACCACCCGCAACCCTCCTTGCCTGTCGTTGTCGACGTCGAATCGGGGTGTCTAAGCACTTGCATCGTATCCGCCAGCCTCGCTCCCCCCTTCACCGTAACCATCATTTCTGTCCCCGCCTAGCCGAGCTCCGTGCCCGCTTGCCTCTACATCATGATTCATCTCGACACCTCCCACCACCAGCACAGTAGCCAACAACGAACTTGGACTCGGTCTGAGCGCCAGTGGAGTGCCGTACGGTGGCGAAACGGGACTGGCGAAGCCTATTGGCGTGGGTATGAATGTTGAGGGGCGGCTTCCCGATCTTCGAGGTGTCGTGGGTCTTCTAGTGAAGGAGTTTGACTGTGACTGGTTGGATGAGTCTTGGAGTCATCAGGCGAGATCACGCCCAATGCTCCAGCACCCAATAAGATGGAAACGCGGTCAACAGGATTGTGCACATGGCGGAGAGGGTGCGGGATGAGGAGGTGAGATGGGCAAGACGATGTCTCGCTCCCAAAGTGTATCCCTTATGACCCGTTTCGCCTCCTGGAATAGCTCTTTTCCCTTCCCTCCGTCCATGTCGTGTCCCCGTCTCCTTGCCCCTGTCACTGTTCCTTCAGAGCCTGAAGGATGTCCGCTTGAGATTACAGCGTAGGTTCAGACGATCTCGACACTGATCCCCACACTACACCCAACGCTCTCCGCATGACCCAACAGCAGCGTATGCATCATCGGCGTTTCGAGCACAATACCGAAATGTCCGTTCCACCCTGTGCGAAATACTGTGCCCAGGCTTGGACGTTCGGGTCGGGATAGGTGATGGATGGGTCGTAGATGTAGGGCGGGCCTCGAGTGAGCATCTCGGCAACTTGGGAAGGAGAGAGAGGGCGAGAGGTGTCCATTCCACCACTGCCGGCCTGAAGAGAGTCACGTCGGTTTGCGACGGGCTGATTTTGGAACGAGTCTCGACGGTTTGCGACAGGTCGTTGTTGGAACGAATCTCGACGGTTTGCAACGGGCTGCTGCTGCTGCTGCTGCTGAGAGGCAGATTGAGATGCGGGTTGTTGAGAGGCCGGTTGATATGCAGGTTGTTGATGGGGAGTAAACTGCTCAGGCTGGGGTTGGGGTTGGGTAGCATGTCGTTCAGGTTGAGCTTGCGGGATCGATTCTTGCGTCGCATGTCGGGTAGGCTCTGGCGAAGCATATCCAGCACCACCAATCGACTGCTGCGAATGCAAAGGCTGGGTACCCTGTGCACCCAACTCCATTTATTGTTGGAGACTCATCCCATGCTGTTGCGGACTCATTCCTTGCTGTCCCTGTTGCTGCAAGCCCGTCCCTCCTTGTTGCTGCAGACCAATCCCTTGCTGACCCTGCACAGGCGACACCATCGATCCAACGGGAGACGAAACAGATCCAGCTGGTGGTCCCACCCCTCCTACACCACCGATCCCAGCACCAACACCAAAACCAAACGATTCCCGTCTCTGTGGGATGGCATCAAGCGAAGCAACTTGAGCAGGCGTCGGTGCAATACCACCAAGAATCGCACCGCCAATGGACCCCCGGTAGGACCACCGCCAATCGAGCCACCTCCAATCGAACCGCCATTGAGAGGACCACCACCAAGAGGAGATCCGGCACCAATCGAACCACCCTGAGGAGTGGGCGTCTCAACAGCCGGCGAACCACAATTCTCCAATGGGTTCGGAAGCAGCAAGAGGTCATCTACCTCGTCTGCTACGGCTGGTTGAGGCTGAGGAGCCGCCTGTGGCTGCATTGCTGGTTGCATGGGCTGTTGCACGGGCTGAGGCTGCATCGCCTGCTGAAGTGGCTGCTGTTGAGGCTGCATTAGCAGTTGCATCGGTGATTGCTGAGGAGGAGCATCATATTGCGACTGAGCAGGATCCAAGTCCCAGCTGACAGCGAAGGATGCACGAATCCGCGAGACGACGTTGTCCATGCCGGAGAATGAAGATGCTCGGGAGTGCGGCGACGGTGGTGGTGGTGCTAGGAAGGAGCTGGAGGTGGTAGTGGTAGTGGAAGGAGTGCGCACCTTCTCGTACGAACTGGGTTGCCTCCGTCGAAAGGATTTGGGGGTGCCGCAAGGATCGCAGCGCAGTACCTACATACATAGGCCGCAAACCGACGATGTCAACAGAGCATACTCAAAACACCAACAAGGTGAATGCAGTATGCCAACAGCAGACCACCAACAAGGTGGGCGGGTCGAGAGTTGTTGCACCTCCCCTGGGTAGCAGGAGATGGTGTCCTAGCGGGGACGTAGCCCGCCTGATACTTCGGTGCACTGTACCCTCCACTGCCCCCTGAAGCCGCTGCAGCTGACGAAGATCCTCCTGCGGCTGCGGAGGAAGAAGAACCGCCAGCACCACCGGTAGAGTTGGCAGCAAGTGAGTACTGAGACCAGGTTCCACGTCCTCCAGTATCCTTCATCGACAGCTCGCGGACGCGCTGGAGCTCCTCTTCTTCCTTTCGACGGACTTCATCGTCAGCGGATGGAGGGAGTGGTTCGCTGGTTTGGTCGGCTTTATGGCCTGAATATTCACTTATAAGTTGAATGGTTGGGCTAGAGAGAAGATAACTGACCCTTTCGCTTTAGATCATCGTAGAGACCTTCCATCAACCCCAACGACGTGTCGTTCGACGTTAAAGAATCGAGGAAGGATGTGGTATGGGCGTAAGACGGAAGGGCTGCGGGTTTGTATGTCAACACTGCTATGGCTACAGCATCCGTGTTCCGGGTAGAGGCGTAGACGGCGTTTCGGCGAGCTTGGGTGGGGGACCTTGATTGGGACGTGAACGGGTGAAAGCGATATCATGCAAAATGACCATTACAGAGGACTTTGCATGACATCTAGAGGTCGCCTTTGCTCATCAGACCTTTCGATAATCTTGCTGTCTCTCGCAAAGCTCTATCGCGTATCAGCTGTCATTCTCGGCTGTGTAAAGGCCGGCGACAGACGTTCCTGCATCCTCAATAGCGGGAATATCTCCGTTTCGCAGTTCAACCATGGCTCCCATCCAGGGAACTTGGTAAGTCGAGGCCTTGAACGCTTCGATCGTAATCCTCCTCTGGTTCGGGATAAACAGAACGGCCACAATTTGCAGGGGTACACCGAGGACGAGGTTGCCTATCCGATCAGAGCCGAATTTCTAAGCTGTTTTAAGCTGTCAGTCAGGTTCCAGGCTGATACGAAGGAATGGGAGGTAACACTCACTTTACCATTGAGGGGATCGACACCGCTGGCCAGTGAGGCAGGTAGAAATCCTCGTAATGACCTGACCTGCGTGGCGGTGGAAGGACCTTTGCTCGAGATGCAAGGGCTTCGGGGAAGATGACAGCAGGGAGGCCAGCCTGTACGTACAGACCTTTGATTGGGGTGTGTCGGGTGGTTTGTGAGCAGAGGTGGCAATTCTAACGATAGCTCAGCGGTTTGAATGAGTAGGACAGAGAAACGATGGGCACTAACCTCAGGCTTTCGAAGCGAAAGGAGCGAGGGCTGGACCAAACCGGAGCAGATGCCTCGTGTATCAGGCTGGCCTCCCGTATAGCTTCTGGAAGCCGGCGGTAGACGCGAGCCCAATTGACCAAAACCTTGTCACGAGAGGTGTTGTTATCTGAGCGTCCGAAGTGTTCACAAAGAGCTGGGGAACTCCCGCAATCCACGTCTCCTTGCAAAGGTATTATGGATAGCCTTGACCATTCGTTTGTCACGCTTCTTCTGGACCACGCCAGTAGATGCCAAGGGGGAGACGGCGTGAGAGGCGACAACCATCAAGCCTGGAACTTGACAGAGCGTTGGAAGGAACTGGAACATGTTCTTCAGGCGTCAAACAACGCGGCCCACGGGTGTGATATCCGAGAACGACGACAACAGTGTTATGTGGTATGAGATGCTGGTACGTCCCATGTCTGGCGATCTTGGTGAGGTACGTGACGTGGATCCAGTCGGGTTGTCAAGAACATCCAGTGAGCGGTGGCGAGCACATGATGTGATTCGCGAGCGACTGGGCGGGCACAAGCCTGAGCCTAACGAAATGAGAATCATTAGCCGACCGCCGACGTTTCATGTGAGGGAACAAGTTTACATTCAGGTTGGCTCGCTTTGCGCCGATCGTGGATCAGCCGGGATGTTGTGAGGGAGGCTGGAGGCCCGAAGTTATAACCACAGATGTTCTCCAAGAAGGTGCCGATTAGAATCCGACCAGACGAGTGAAAGGCCAAGATTCTGCTCATTGACACACCTGCATGAGTCTTGATCGTCTCGCCTAGAGAAGCATGCAGAAACAAAGTCTGTTACATCCCATGTTAGCCATCGTTTGCGGAGGAAGGGGGAGGGAAATCCGACAAACCTTTGTGAGTCTGAGACGATCGGGAGGCGGCCGAGAGCATAATTTGCGATTGCATAGGCGGCCTACGCATGCCGTTCAGCGAAGGAACCCAAGACGCGAGAAACGATACCTTACAAGCGGAATGGAGGTCGAGATACGAATGTATGTTGGTAACGGAACATAACCAGCCCAATTGGCGTCTGTGGATGAAGAGCGCCTGTTGAGCCACCATCAACGGGCACAGATAGATGAGCAACGTACGCAGCCAATTCCTAAGCGCGAACCACCCTCTCGCATTCCCAATCATTTGCTCAGCGTAGAGTGACTCGGATGAAAGGAGCTTGATGAGCCGGCAGTCTCGTGCGCCTAATCAGTTGCCCTTGTCACTCATCCATTGTCGCATAGAAAGAGTAGTAGAACATACCTGCGCATACGACTGGCGATGTTGCAGATTTGCATGTGGGTCAGGTAAAGGGCCGACGGGGCTCGCTTGAGCAGGAGATTGAGCAGCAGGAGCGTAAGGCGCGTCGTACGCAGGGAGCTGAGGTTGCTGCTGCTGCTGCTGAGGCTGCTGAGGAGGCTGCTGCGCGGCCTCGGGTGGTGCACCATACCCCTGCTGCTGTTGACCATATGGACCCTGCTGTCCCTGCTGTTGACCAGGAGCAGGATAGGGCATCGGTCCTTGTCCACTGTACGGAGCGGTATATCCATACGTCGAAGGTTGAACCGCCGGTGCAGGGCCTTGATTTGGTTGCTGTTGCTGGGGAGGCTGCTGCTGTTGACCGTACACATCGACGGCGTAACACGGGCGCCAGCCTGGGAAGGTGCACCGTAAGGCGTCGGAGCCTGAGGGGCAGGACCTTGCTGAGGGGGAGGACCCTGTTGGCCGTACGGTGGGTATCCCTGCTGCTGCTGTGGAGGGACAGGAGGCTGATCGTATCCTCCTGGAGCCTGGGCCGGGTTCCAACCTCCATATCCCCCACCTGGAGCAGGAGCAACGGGAGGAGGACCGTACGAGCTCGACCGGTTGTGTGCCGTGTAGCTTTGAGGTCTGGCGTGTGCTGGGTATGGGACCGGTTGCTGTTGGTCGTAGACTAGAGGGGAAGAAGTTCGTCAGAATCGACCTTACTGAACAAGAAGAGAAATACGCACTCCCAGTGTGCCTTGCCAAACTCTCCTCCATCATCCTATCAAAAATCGACCTAGCACGCACGAAAGCCTCATTCATCGACACCGAATCCGCCCTCTTTTGACTGTACTTGTCAATCAGCTTTACAATCTTGGGTCTCAGCGCCATGCACGATCTGTACAATTCCTATTGTCGCTATCCCATCTCATCAGCCTCTACTCCATTATCTCAACAAACGGCAGTGAAAGAACATACTTGGATCCCCTCATTATCGGCCAAACTCTCCCTCTCCACATCCCAATTCTTCAACATCGAAAGCAAGCGTTCAACATGAACAGCCTCACCAAACACAACCGCCTCCGCCTCTGCTTCCTTCCACAGCTCTTCCTTGCTAGGCTCTGGCATCGGCTCGACATAGTTCACGGGGAATATACCGGTACGGCCTTTAAGTTGGCCTCGCCACCAGTCTTTGTAGCCTCTGTCGACGACTGTGATGATGTCGCCCTTGTCGAAGGCGAGTTCGCCGGGTTCAAATGTGTGTAGGGCGCGGACGCGGGTTATTATGCCCGATGTGGTTGTTGTGGGGGAACTTGCGTCGTTGGTGGAAGGAGGAGGTTGAGTAGGAGCAACGGTGGATGGGGCGGGAGCAGGGGCAGGGGAGTAGCTCGTTGTCGAGCTCGGTCCGCCATAGGAAGGCGTATGAGCTCATTGAGCTGGTGGTTGGTACTGAGATTGCTGCTGATGGTGGACTTGAGGCTGGGGTTGAGGTTGAGCAGCTGGTGGTAGCAAGGCGAATGCGAGACACCAACAAGGTGACTCGACTCAAGAAGTGGATAGCCTACATCAACAAGGTGAGTGCAGTATGCCAACAGCAGACCACCAACAAGGTGGGCGGGTCGAACACTGGCAAGGCGAATGCGAGACACCAACAAGGTGACTCGACTCAAGGAGTGGTGAGGATGACGACGACCCCGTAGGTCGAAGTCGGTGATGAGAAAGAGGTCGGTTTGGGACGAGCGCGTTGTCTCACGCGGATAGGGGTTGATGGCGAACAGAAACAAACAAACAAGGTTGGAATTCGTCCATAGAGTAGATCTAGATAAAGGACGAGATGGAATATAAAATGTCTCGAGCGTGAAGGGGACGGAAAGCCGGGGGAAACTGAACTCCCGAACCCAAACGAACGAAGTTCGTTTGTATCCAGTCTCTGGCAACTCGAATCATCATGGTTCGAGTCACGCGTCGAGACCGAATAGCCTAAGGTACGACTAAATATGGAATCAATGTCTACAGCTTGATAGGTAAAGTACTAAGAAGTGTCAAACTGTAAGTAAACGAAGCCGCGAAGAAACGGGAGCCTGGCACGAAGGCCTAAGAAGGAAAACGAATGCTTGACGGCGCATCACGTAGGAAGGATGGGGCGAACCTCGCCGAGGCGAGATCCATCCTCCACAGAGCGGATAGCCCACACAAACAAGGTGAATGCAGTATGCCAACAGAAGACCACCAACAAGGCGGCCGGGTCGAACACTAGCAAGGCGGATGCGAGACACCACAAAGGTACCTCGACTCAAGGAGTGGATAGCGTACACCAACAAGGTGAGTGCAGTATGCCCACCGAAGACCACCAACAAGGCGGCCGGGTCGAACACTAGCAAGGCGGATGCGAGACACCAAAAAGGTGCCTCGACTCAAGGAGTGGATAGCGTACACCAACAAGGTGAGTGCAGTATGCCAACCGAAGACCACCAACAAGGCGGCCGGGTCGAACACTAGCAAGGCGAATGCGAGACACCAAAAAGGTGCCTCGACTCAAGGAGTGGATAGCCTACACCAACAAGGCGGGCGGATCGAACACTAGCAAGGCGAATGCGATACACCAACAAGGTGACTCGACTCAAGGAGTGGATAGCCTACACCAACAAGGTGAAGGATTCGTTATCATGGTGATTATAGCGACTGAGAGGGGCGAGGTGATCATGGGCAAACGCTATGCCTAGCAACCCGCCTGGCCTTGCAGTGGTCTGGTGTTCTCCGGCCTTGAACTGGTGGATGGTAAAGCCGGTCGTCGCCTGCTCACAGGAAGATGTAAGTGGGAAAGCCATGCCTCATACGGGGTAGCCACACCTGTCGTGCGCGGGATTGCCACGAGGGCCAACGCGTGGTGTCCGCGATGATGAAAACGAGCATTGAGTCGTTAAGGCGGCTAAGAAGCAAAAGCCCCGTTTGCAAGCCTTTATTCACGGAAGACCACGAACGTCCTTGACGCACAGGGCCTTCCGCGGCCTCTCCGACATAACTCCCCAAGCTTTCTGGAGTGGTGGTGGCAGGGACTTGAGCCGGGATGTGCACTCTTAAGCACACTAGCGTGAGAATTGATCCCATCAGTCAAGGATCACGCGGACCGTAAGTAATATTCACCATCTAAACGAGATAGGGAACCATTTCGCTACTAGTACTACCCTCGCTGACGTGGTACCACTGGGTCGTGTTTCCGAGCAAGTACTGACAGAATTTAACTTCATTTATCCACCAAGCGTGGTATTGGTCTCTCTCCTGCTTCAGAGTCGCTGAGAGAGCAGCCGCTGCCTCTCCTTCCTCCATTGCGTCTTGCAGCTCCTGCCTGGTTTTTTGGTTTTCCAACGCGAGTTCCAGGAGACGCTCTTTATTCGTAGCCTCCCGACGTTCAGCTCTCCGTAGCTTCGACTCCAAGCAACGGATTTTCTCTCGGAGCCTTTCCAATTTGCGGTCGCCTGGCGTCATTTGTGAGTCTCTGTTTGGAGGAAGTGATCGTCTTGCTTCGAAAGGCACACGCGCTGAGCCTGAATGCGCCACAGGTAATGAAATCAGAAATGGATTGATATCGCTCCGAGAACAACACTTACTACCAGATCGTGCAAAGCTCATATCCGTGTTCTCTTTGTCCAGACTTGTGTTTTCCCAGTAGGTGTCAAAGGCATGATTCTTTCCTAAGGGTTGTGTAAAGTTCATAGGAACTTGGATAGGGGAATGAATGGTAGTGCGAGAGCAGTTTGCTACGTTGGACGCAAGATAGATAGGTGTTTGAGCTTTGCTATGATTTCCTATGAAGGACCGACACCATTCCTCTTTTATATATCCAATCCTGAGATTAAAGAGAGCGTCATGGAGTACTAGGATGCACCGCCTGTTGTTCAGGGGATACGTACGCATTCCGACAGGGTATCATAACGTCGGATCTCACCATGTCATCCGGAAATACAAGAGAAATGGCGTACCGTAGGCTGGAGCGGCTCGCACAGAGCTGGTAGGTGCAGCAGGATGGCCTCTACGTCCTCGTCGCTTCATATGTTGGGCCAAGGCTTGGATATTGTGGCCCGCACTGAGCCTTCAGTCCTTAGGCTACTTCGACTCGATGCAGTAGCACTTTACTTCGGTGCAGATGCCAAAACATTCGTTTCGCTAATGTCACTGTTAGTAGCAACCTCCGTTACCAACAACAGAGCCCTAAAATGATGAATATTCATCAAATATCAGGCAAATAGCGTCGTATGCAGCATTTTTAGCACTTGAAGCCATACCACGGGGCTCGAGATTGTAAATAGTGTGAGATCAAGTTAACAGTAGCTTAAGCAAGGTGAGCGATATGGCAGCTGTACGAGAGCATCTAGACCTTGATGCGGGCTATGTGCACTACGCCGTCCATTTGATATTCGTACCGGTGGAAGTATGTGAGCAAGGTGAGGTAGGCTTTGGGGAGATACGAAAAGAAGGATGACGATGAGAGTCGTCGGCCAAACTAGTCCAAGCAGAAATGTCCGCACCTCTCGCGAAGTCTTCCGTGTTTGGGTACGGCAGCCGTTATGCACTTGCTTAACTTCGTGTACCGAATCTATCTCCTTCTCTATTCTCTTGTATTATGCTTCCAGCGTACGAGGACGCCGTTTATGATATCCAGTTTCCTGATTCGATGCTCTAACGTGGCTAGTTAAATTGATTCTTCTTCTTCGTTCCCCTGCGGAAGTTGTCCTTCGCTAGTCAAACTTCAAGTTCGCCATTCGTTTTGGAATGTTTACAGCAGAGGGTGACCCAGATTTCGACCTTTGGGCGTTTCTTGGTTTCCAGTATTCATCAAGGAAAGAAATGAAATTAATCGATCACATCAATAGGAACTACTTAATGGTCCTGCATCTGCTTCAACCTATTCCATTCAACGCACTCCGGATACACTCCCTCCACTAAATTGTGGAAATAATGTTCAGAAGAGCAAGGTTCATCTCTTTAGATCTCTTCAGACGGGTTTCAAATTCATCTACTCCATCCTTGAACCAATCTCGCTCTTGCTCTGCATTGGTGAGCAGGGATCGAACGCGAACTTGAAGCACCTCCCCATCAATCCGGCGCTTGGTCTCCTGATCGATTGCCAACTTCGTGCGAAGGATTTTGAGATTGAGCGAAGCATCTTTTCTCTTTCCTCGTTCATATCGTTGTCCTTCTTCAGGAGTTTAGTTGACAAGACATTCAACTCCTGCCTCAAATTTGCAATTTCGGCTCTCTGGGACTCCATCTCTTGCAATTGGCTCTCTGAGTCGGTGCAAAACCCGTTGTTGGCAGTACTTTGCGAGTCCCCTAGAATCAATGAGACCTTGGTATGGGTGGCAGGCAGCAAGGCAAACCTACATTGATAAGATGCACGAGCGTCTGATCTGAGGTCACCATGGGAGCACCCGATGTGGAATTCAACAGTGCACTGGTCGAGAGCCAGGTCAGCATAGGTTGGGCCGTGTTCCATTCAGTTTTCGTGAACAGTTCCCAGTTGAGGGATTCTTTGACGACTAGTTGATATGTTGTGATGATCACTTCGTATCATCCGACGTGACATCACAAGAACTCTCGAAGAGCGTCGTGCGGAGGAGAGGGAGATGATTCTTGCCTTCATGCTACATTTGCACCTTGGTATTAGGAGCAACCCGCGCAAACTCTCGAGGTCAACTCTCCAGAGTAGGCGATCTGGTTAATGGTCAGCACACGACCTATATTGGTCACAAGGGTATATACCGTAGCGTAACGACTCGGAGATGGGGGACAACGTCACTTCACTCCTTCCGATGCCAAGCCATGACCTGGATAGCCTTCCCAAGGCTTCAAATGCTGTCAACACAAGGTTCAAACATAGCTGAGGAAGGCACAAATCCAACGCGTAAGCCAAGAGGTAACTGTACTTGCATGAACACAGCTGTTCAATCAATTTACCCCCACAGAGTTGAGTCCAGCCGGGGACACTGCAGAATCACAGAAGATCAGCAGTTCCACCAATAGAGAGTTTGCGCAACAGCGCCAGGGCGCTTTTTGGACATTGCGCGAACCGATGGCTTGGCGCTGATGCTCAGGTGGAGCCGGTGCCCCTGGCGCTCTACCATCCATAAAATTGTGGCATTCCCGACAAGCTGCGATAGCTAGATCGTACAGATTTTGGGCTAGTGTCGAGCAGAGGTGTCGAAAGGATTCGGCGGTGTCAAAAACAGGAATTGACCACAGGTTTCTTAGCGACACAATTTATGAACTGCGCAAAAAAGCGCCAAGGCGCTCTGTGGGCGCTGTGGAGCGCCGTGGCGGTGTTGCGCAAACTCACTAATGTGTGGTTTTCGATACCATGGAAGGCAGGACTGAGCACCCGCGCCACGGGTATGTAAAATCAGCGTTGAGGAGCTACAGTACCAGCAATGCATACCGGAGACACCAACAAGGTGAATGCAATATGCTAACAACGCAACACGAACGAAATGACGGCTAACATGGCGGACACCAAACACCAACAAGGTGAGTGGGTGAGGGTGCCAATAAGGCGAGTGCAGCCACCAACAAGGTGACATGGCTATTTAGCAGTAGACAACAAGGGGAGGATGTCGCCGACAGAGCAAGCTCGAGTCAACATCAAAGGAGAAAAGGGGTCGGAATGGTGGGGTCTTGTGATTATTAAGTTGGAGATCCAACGTCAATGGCGGGATTTGCGATGGAATAATTTGCAGTCTAGCACATACATATATAGTGGTTCAAAGAAGTAGGGTGAGAAAGGGGTGCGAGATATAGATGCCAATGTGCGAGATCATGGAGAGAGGGTCCAGAGGGAGGTTTCGGTTGCAGTTGAAGATTCCAGCATCGAGAGCTAGACGGTGATCAGCAGAGAACACAGTGGGGACTGCTGAACCCACTTACTTTATCAAAGGGTAAGACACGGTAAGGATCTTGGGTTTGTCGCTTGAGTAGGGTGACGACTACAAAAAAAACGCGTCAACGTCGAGTCTTCTCCGCGATGCTGACATTCGAGAACGCTCTCGATGAACCCAACATTGAGATGTTGTCAGCAATCGCAAGGGTGGTACTGTTTCGAAAGTTGGACTCTTTTGTCGTGTACAGAACGCCGCGCACCGTGACTGGAGTGGTACCGAGCAGCCCTATGAAATGTAGTGGGAGAGTTCCCATCTTGAGCCGAGATCATGGTATAAAGGTTGTCAGGGATTCGCTGGAGCTGAATGAGGCCCCTAAAGGATCTCCCTGTATTGATACTGTATCGTCGACGAGGGACGTCATGTGAACCCCGCGATGATCTTCCTGCAATATCGGATGGATGGTTGTGATCATCTCGGGTACATCTTGGCTACGCCTTGCTCTTCCGAAAGAAGAGCAGAAAGCCTGGCTGTTCTGCCCCCAGATCTTGTGAAAGTAGCTTCCATTTGGCTTGAGTACTTTGTCAGGACGAAGGGTGGCTTGAACAGGAGGACTGACTGTACCTTTCTGGAGGTTTGTGCTAATACGATGAAACGGTTTGATGTATCGTGAGAAATAATTGGCCCGAACCGAATGTGCGGGACCAAAATGCCGCGTTGAATCAGTGATGTGCAGCTTTTGATGAGGGAACAGCTCCATAATCCCTCGCAGATAGGCCTTCATAGACACCTTGTAGGCGCTAATGCGATCTGGAGTTACAACGCGTAGGTTTGCAAGACGGACTGCAGTTACAAATTCCATGAATTTTGCTAGCAACGCCTGGGGTGCTCCCCACGATCTTTCCACAGATGAATCAAGGCAGATGGTTGGTGCAGATGACATGCCAGTTGTCGGCGCTCAAAGTTCCATGTTCAGTGGTTCCCCAATTGGCTGGGGCAACGGTCACCCATGTTGTTTTGTTCATATCGGATCGGATAGCTGCCATCACGTCCGCTCCAAAAATGCACTCATCTCGCTGGGAGTATCCTCGGGGGTGTGCCAGAGTTTCCGGGCGACGAAACTGGGTAATTTATCAGTCGGTTGGCCAGTGGAAAGAAAGAGCGTCAGACGCACAGCGGCCTCGATACATTCCCTCAGTTCTCGTTTGGCAGTCCTGCATTCCATATCGACCCCACTTCGGTCGACTTCTAGCACGTCACATAGGTAGGAGAGTCCTAGGGCCTTACGACTCTTCAGCGTGTTGACATTGACCGCCCTGGTATTGTCCAGGCTCTTTGCGAGTGACCGCAGATATTTCAGGGCCCAGCCCTTCTCGACTCCTTCAGGTGGCTCAGGGAGGCTGTGAGCTTCATCCTGGAGGTCTTCCTCGCCTTCTTCAGTGGCCTGCACCGTCATGGACTTTGGAAGGGGAGGGGAGCGAAGGAAACCCTTCGCTGGCTGGCTTTGATCGTTCAA
Source organism: Coprinopsis sp. MPI-PUGE-AT-0042 (assembly GCA_020736565.1). Classification (NCBI taxonomy): domain Eukaryota; kingdom Fungi; phylum Basidiomycota; class Agaricomycetes; order Agaricales; family Psathyrellaceae; genus Coprinopsis; species Coprinopsis sp. MPI-PUGE-AT-0042. The sequence goes on along the minus strand of JAHBOF010000282.1, from coordinate 29,109 downwards.
CCTCTGAAAGCAGTCAGTGACTCCAATAAACAGACCAGTAGCAATTCAAGTCTCACCCAGGTAACGATGCAGTCGGCGAGGACCCGGGGATTCCCCCCACCACGGGATGTCCGGGGGACTTGATATCATTCTCATGACAGAATGTTTATAGGACCTTCCGGGGAAACTCGAGAAGCTTGTATCGGATATTTCTAGGGTTTTCCGAGACCAGCCTCCTGCAATTCAGCAAACTTTGGAGGTCTCCTGGGGTGGAAGCTGTCTGGTGGTATTGGATAGGATCGAGTCTTGAGGCATCACGAGTGGCATTCCGCTTGAAGTCGATGGCTGGATTAGGTTTAAATGAACCCACGACAGTGAATCGCGCGGGGTCCCAGTATGGCAGCTCTAAGAGTGGGCTCCACCTCCATCCCGTCGCAGAGAACCAGCGCTTACGGAAAGCATCTGTTCCTGCGTTTCTCCAAAGAGACGCTCTCAGAGCCAGAACCGGCGGTCCACCACATGGATGTCCTGTAAATCGATGCCGCACATTGTACAGATGTAGTGGAGGACGCATATCCGATCATTTAACGGCCCGCGCTCATGTCACATACAAGGGGAATGGCCATGCCTCGTGCAAGTCTGCCGTCGTGGCTTCGATAGGTTCGCGTGAAGAAGCCTGAATGCCAGAACTCCTGTAAGACCTCGACGATGACTTGAAGATAGCGGTTGATTTGCTCTGTCGACGGCTTGTTGGGTACGGCAATGACACAAGCCAGAAACACGTTTTCTTGAAGAAAACGAAGGTGGGGAGGCAAGTTAAGCAAGACGAGCCAAATGCCTCGGGACGAAGTAGCCTCCTTCGCAACTTTGTTCGAATATGGATTGAAGCCATCATACGAGAGGGGAGGTTGAATACAAAGCGGGCCGTCGAAGGCAGAAAAACTGTTGCCATCCGGATTTTGCAGCGTTTGAAAGGCGGGGCTTGAGTGAATACCCGACACTTCGACACCAAAGGACCGAGTAGGTTCCCACCGCTCCATGAGTTCCTCTATTCCGGGGTGAGATATCTACCAGCCCAACCAGGACCTGAAATCATGAAGAACGAAGCAGCGGATTGGAGTGGTGCGGAAAGTGTCATGGCCAACCCGCTTCTATCTAAACAATGGCGTATCGCAGACTTCGGAAGCCGGGATCAATCAAAAGGTGCACTTGGCCGACGTTAATGGCGAAAGGTAAAGGCAGTGGCAGGTCTGATAGGCACCTCTGGGTTGATTCGGAACGCGTTAATGCACATACGAGGATCTTGATCTCGAAGGCCCGCGAGGTGAACCCTAAGCGCTCGCCGGGAGTTCATGAATATGTGGCCCAAGGAGGCTGAGAGAAGGCTTGCAACTCTCAGGCCGGGGTCTAGGGGGCCATAGCTCTGGAAGTGTTGGCTAGAGATGGTCAGAAAGCAATTTGTAAGGCAAACGAGAAGGACTGACCTGTACTGATATGGCGGAGCTGGTCGAGAATCGCTAAAAGGAGATCTTCGCAGTCGGTTGGGCTGAGCTCAGCCATACGGTACAGTTCACAAAGACGGTCCTCTCTCTCAAGATGTGAACCATTAACGCGATGGAGATGAGACAAGGCTAGCGGTCCCTGGTTAGGAAGTAGCGGCTCCTGGTCTAGGAGATTTGCGGGTTCAACGGAGGCCGCGTAGCTTGGTGAGGCAAACGGAAATGTCCCTCGCAGCAAAATGCTGGCCCAAGGTAGACGTCAACTCCATGGTGTACTATGGCCTGAGCCGTTGGGCGGGGATCCTTTGCTTGATCTAGAGTGGGAAGCCTATACAAGTGATCATCCTTTCGATGCCGAGAACGAGTGTGCCGGTTATGATATTCTCCTCCTTTCCAACTACCCGTACCTTCGTCATAAAAGGTACAATGACTGCAACACGTACAAAGATATTCTCGTGCCTCTTGACTCGTTGTCGGATCGAAGACGCTGACAGTACTAACGAAAATCAACGAGGTCTCGTCCTTTAGAATACCAAAGGCATGTCAATTCTCGGACACCAACAAGGTGTCGCGAAGAGTGGTCAGACACCAACAAGATGTTGTGAAGAGTGGTCAGATACCAACAAGGTGTCGCGAAGAGTGGTCAGACACCAACAAGGTGTCGCGAAGAGTGGTCAGACACCAACAAGGTGTCATGCGGAATGGTCCAACACAAGGGGATGACTCTGGGGAGAAGGGAAAAGAGGATCGATCCAAGGCCCGCTCGAGATATGCCTGAATTACATAATCCATCATTGCCGGCGAACTTAGCTAGCTCGCGGTGACGACATCCTCAGGCGCCGATGGCATCAACCCTCATCAACCTCCATTGAACGCCCTTTGAGATGGTTCTCAGCAATTACTTGGACTGCTTCGGCCCGCATACCGTTGCCCAGCAGGGTCAGGTCAAGTTTTACTTCGAGAACCGGAGGTGGCAGGGGTCTTCTGAGGAAAGTCCCGCCTGCTTCTCCTGTCTATGCCATATTAGGACGATTTATATGAAGTCACGGGGCAATCGAACCAGCGGGAGAAGGCGGCAGGTTTGAGCGCCAATGAGTTATCGAACGTCTCGAAGCATAGCATATGTTTGACGGCCTGACATGACCTACTACGGAGACCATAACGATGAGTGTACGCACAGGAAAGCTCCATCCTTTGCCGGAAGTTCTGCTAAGGCATAGAGTATTTGGAGTCGAACGTTCCTCTCGTCTACCAAAGTCTATCTAAATCGCTTTCAATATACACCCTTCCGCGAGATACTTCGCTAGGACTGCATGAGCCTCCTGTCAAACGGATGCGTCTCTATGGACGAGGCGGTAGGGGTTTCTTATCCCCACGGGGAATTGGCGGGCGCGAGCAAATCTCGATCTCCACATTCTCGGGGATATGTTTTACTTCCATTTTTTCAAACACAGCCCAATCGCGTTGGAAGAGCTACATATTGTCTCGTGCATCCAAACATCTCTCCATACGTACTCTCTTCCGACACGTTTTCAAAGGGTAGTTGTGCTGGCCTTTCTCAAGAGTGCTCCGTTTCTATCCTCCCCTTGAATCTGGAGATCCCTTCGTTGGGCGCCTCGATCAACGCTTTAGCATTATCTCCGGATAGCCGGCTCCTGGCGGTCTGCGATGAAGCGGGCAACTTCGTCCTTTCACCCACTTTTGACCTAAATAGGAGAGCTGACGACAAAGTTATTTATAACCTGGCCTTATTGGGGGCGGTTGCACTGTTGCCGCACCAGGGCCCTTAGTACTCGACTTATCAAATGGCACCCTACCCGAACTCCCTTGTTTGCAGCCACTAGCAATCGCCTCTGACGCGCCAACGTACGCTAGGTAATCTGGTAGACGCACGCCTTCGAGAGGCCTGCTCGGCAAGATCTGCGTACCCCAGCTGGGCAGCTTAAGAGATCGGGTCTTCCGCTGGTCGACGATATCCGCCTCCCTCCAAGAAGTATCCGCTTCGTTAACGTGAGAGGAGCCAAATTCCTCCTCATTGTCTATCCAACAGCGGTGATGTGCGTTGATGAATAACGGGATAGCGCACCGCAGTTATTAATTTTTTGACTGCAGTGTTTGGTCCTTTCCCGAGTTCCATCTCCTGTCGACGATACATGCGACGTAAGACCATGTGTTGTGCGCTGTCGGGGCTACGGCTTTGAAGATATGGTTAATTCCTCCCTTTCCTGCGCGACCTCGGCTGTCAACAACGAAAGTCAATACCTGGCTCTGCACACCTTCGATGGAGTGCTAATTTACTCCCTCCACGACGTGTCCCAACAGCGACGGGTGGCTGGCAGTTCCTACTACCCTTTCTCCGCCACGATGCAGACTTCGGTGGGGGGTTGCATGGTTGGACGCGACCAACATCGCTTGTGGTGTAGATGGGGCGGGTATGGAGGTGATGGACACCAGGGATGTCAATTATAACGCCGATGAATACCTAGGCAAAGGGGTTCATCTTCAGGGTGAGCAATTTACTCATGATTGGGAGCATCCTTACTGAGTGAGAGGTCGCATAGGAGCCCGAGCAGTCGTAAGCTTTTCGACTCATCCTCCGCTGTACTACCGCTGGCAATTTTCGAATAGGCCTCAGGAAGGTACGAAGACCAGAATCTTTGCGCCTTCGGTCGAAGGCTGGGGGCAAGTACGACCATAGTTGTCGTTCTTTTCATTCCCCCGGACCATCCAGCATCCTCCCCTGATCTCCACGTACTAGTGACTCTTAAGGCAGCTTCTCAGAAGCACAAGTCGCGCTCCGCAAAGGTAGATTTGTTCATAGCGCAGGATGTCGACTGAGCCATCGCCTTTAGAATGTGGTCGGAATACTTGCTGGAGCATTTGCCGTCTTGTTTATTCTGTTCAAGACTGCCCTGTTCAAGCCAAAGTCAGCCGAATGTCTCAGCAATCAAGGCGTGAGCGAAGGATCCATCGCTCGCGCCCTTTCCGCACTTGAAGATCTTGCTGTACTGTCGCCTGTAGTGGCGGTTGGGGTGACCAAGACAGTCACAGAGACCCAGATGGTCGTGGAGATGCCCACAGCTGCAGCGAATGATGGTCAAGCTGGGGAGCAGAGTCCTTTTGTCTTGATCGATGCGCTCGAACGAATACAGTATTGGCAATGTAATTCAAGCATGTATGATCATGTCCTTTTTCTCAAGGGGAGGAGGCCTGGCAAATCAAGGATTGGAGTGAGGATCAAGCTGAGCAATTCCTTTACAGAACAGGATTAGAACAAAGGTCATCTCAACACCAAGGTGAAGAGAGCCTCAAATCCAAGTAATACGAGACACCAACAAGGTGACTAGATACGTTATGTGTCAACAAGCCGAGAGATGCACAGCGAGTGGAAGGAGGCGAGGTTGAATACACCCAGACACCAACAAGGTGACTGGCATGTCAGGAGAGCAGAGGGGAAGAGAAAGTGCGGTAGTACTATAGTTGCGAGCGGAGCGAGCTTCCTGGCTAACACAGCCTAGAAAGGGGTGAGGGCGCGGTCGAAGGTCCCGGCCAAACAAAGCCAAAGTCTAAGCCCGGAAAATCGGTGACTTTTGCCGTTTTTTGATACGTTCCTGAGCAGATAGAGATGCAAAACCTGGTACGAGGGTGCCCATTTACATTATTAGCTACAACAATGTGTCAAAATCCCCTTGTGTAGAATGTGCGTTCAGGCCTGAAACTTGTGTTTTGCGCTGCCAGACGGGTCATCAATAAACTACGCGTTGCGCTGACCCATTTGCCTGGCTTTGTTTCCACATCTTCCTTTGTGTGTTTCAGGCACGCCTGCTTAAAATGGCCCAGCACCCAAGGGGATGAAGTAGGTAGACAATAGGTGTTGACACGGTTAGTCGATTTCAGCCTTCATTGCAGGAACACAGGCACCGTGGTTTCCACTGCTGGTGGTAATCTGGGCATTCGAGATCACCCTTGACACTATTGGGCAGCCAAAAGCTTGAACGAAACCCCTGATAAACGCTACTAAAAGGTACTGGATTGGCAGCATGGCCTAGTAACACCTGTGAACACATACTCTCCGCTCGCACACTGGCCGGTCGCGCGCCAGATACTTATTAAGGCCCGCAGCCACTTGAGCTAGCGTGATCCGATCATTGAGATGCACCGCCACGTGGCGGCCCATTCAAGTTGTTACAGTCTGCGCGTCTCGTTCGCGTCACACTCAACCCTTCCACCTTGTTGGTGTTAGGAATAATCCTCGGCCATTCACCTTGTTGGTGTTTGGAACAGCAACTGTCACTACCACTTCCGTTACCTTGTTGGTGGTCCTCATCTCAATCGTCTATATTTGTGGTCGCACGATTGCTACTATCCGCTCCAGACTCCTTGTCTACTGAGACCTTTTACAGTTGCTCGCGAAGATGGAAAACTTGTATTTGCCCGTTAATCACATTCCGGTGTATCGAGCTCCTCCTCATGCCTACACCGGGCTCGCATTTACCATCATGGGCGGTGAAGTGAAGGTGACAAGGACTGTCCGGGTCGAAAGGAATGGGTGAGACTCCTTTAGATCCAACGCAGGCGTGAGCTGACCACCTTCTAGAGAAGTCGAGTACTACGAACTGTGGTCTCCAAATGCGACAACTCATCAGTACTATCCTGGAGTTATGCTTGGACCCATATCCGCTCGTGATAGGTTCAGCTTTGTCGATGGTCGATCAGGCCCTTCAGATTGGTCTCTTCACCCGCAGCACTTTGACCCCAAACGTCCATGGCTCCCATTCTGTCCACGACTGCCTTCGACGATTCCCCACTGGCGCGGTGTTGATCCCGAGATGGTTCCACTCCCCATGGTCGCAACAATCACCCAATCTCTCGTCACCTTTCATGCCGAGTACAGAGAGGCCCTCCAAGAACGAGAAAAATATCTTCGTCTTCGAGTACAAGAACTGCGGGCGCGTGTGGTGCTTCACGATCCGTTAGCACCCCTATTACGGGACCAACTCGCTTATCCGCGTCAGCATCATATCGCCCAACTTTTCGACAAACCCCTGGCAGTGGATGCGGTGTACTATTTCTCCAGCATTCAGCGTGGATTGCGCGAAATGGTCGCCTTCATCGACATGATGCAATTCTGGAACCTTCGAAAGGACATTCAGGAAAGGCGGGCAGTCGTTGACTGCTCCCAATTTCCGAGTAGCACTGCCCAGATGTTGGAGGGGCGCATGGGCTGCTGGCTGAATGGAGCCGATGAACTTGATGCCAAGTGGCTACTTGCGACCGGTGTATGCCCCCTCTACATCATCCATCGGTATCATGACTATCTGAATCCGAGCCTACCCGCCCAACAGCTCAGGCAAACCTCAGCCGTGTTCACCAGCTTCATGGATGGGACCTCTGTCGCCGAGGCAACCGCCACCAAGTACTACGAGTTCCTATACCGTACCAGCCCTCCCATCTACAGAGTGCCAGAACAACGCCACTTTCCTCCATGGAACACCAAGCTCGCTGCAACTGTCTCTTCACAATGCAGATCAGCTCCGTGGGCTGGTCATCTTCGTCTGCCCACACCTCGCACAGCTCATAGCACTTGCGGCTCTTCAAACACGTCCTGGTCCTGGTCCTGGTCCTCGAGCACATCCTGGGTACCGTCCTCAAACATATCTTGGGAACCTTCGCCTTCCTCTTGGACAGCCAATTCACCAAACCCATACACTACATCTTGGGGACTGCCTTCGTCTTCACAGCCTGATGGTATCTGGGGCTCTTCTTCTCCCCCACGTCAATCCTTTGTTCCTGCGCCACCGCTTCCCGCTGCTGAAGCCAAACGTCAAAGGCTTGTTGAGGGTGAAGACGGGGTATCATATTGGGTACCCCCTCCTGTTCACGGAGGCCCTGAATCGAGAAAGGTGGGAGGAAAGAATAAATCCAAGACCAGCTGGGAGAGTTATCGACAAGGTGGCATTGAAGATCTTGATTTTCATGATGGTCGTGTGGTTGAGGTAGACCAGCTTGTCATGCTCCTTGAAGGCTCGAGAAAGCGCAAACAAGAGCAAAGGGGTAGTATGGGAACCTCATGGTCTCATCTTGAGCACGATGACGAAGAGATCGAAATCAGGCACCCGCAGTATTACCCTCGTCAATGCTATGACCGAGTCGGCGGTCGAAGACTCTACTTCGAAGACTGTGTCCCTTTCGATACTCGCGTTCACTTCGACACTCAAATATTCGGTTTCCCTCTCCCCCAGAACCTCAAGTTCTACTATGTCGACAATGGTTATGCAAAAGGCCGATGCACATCGAGATGGGCTTACTTTGACGCCCGTCCACTACCAGGCCATGAAGGTCGAGAGCTCGAGCCTGATGCATGTAGGCCAAAACCAAATGGTTCTGCATTGGCAAGCAAGACTGCTTTGGTGCCGCCGCTGCCGACCCCTGAACCCACCCTTCTTCAGCAAGCCGTTGTCAACCTCGACTTGGCTGAAAACATCCCTCCTCTGGCTGTCGACAATGTGGACCAGGGCAACGATGTCACCGTTCTGCCTCTCATCGAAGCCAGTACCCGTCAGGAGGCAGTCAAAAGTCTTGATGAAGCTCCTGTGATTTCGAAGCAGGCAGTCGATTCCTTGCAAAAGAATGCCTCTGTGACCAGATTGGACAGTTCTTGGGAGGGCGATGATGAACTGGATTGGGGGGAAGACGAAGGTCAGGAGATGGACAACCCTCCTTCCGCAGCCGCCTTGTGTCAGGATACAGGTACGCCTACTATTTGGTGTGCAGTGTAGTGTCTGACAGTTTCGCTTAGACCTGATGGTGGTTGACAAACCAGGCACATGTACAGAGCAGACTGAGACCAGCGTGCAGGTGACTACACCGTTGGACACGAATGCAGGTAGGCGGTAATGCTCCCGTTACTAGTATGCCCTTTGACGCTTTTGCTAGATCCAGATGCAATGGTTGTGGACATCCCTGTGGAGCAGGTCGCGCCCGTGCACATTATTGCTCCTGCCATTGGATGCGATGTCTTGGAATGCCTACTAGATGGCGGGTCCGCAGAGGGGGTTGGGTCTTCCAGTATGTTGATGTATTGGTTCATGGATGCTCATATCACTAATCGGCGCTCAGATCTATCTGAGACTGACATGGTCACAGACCATATGGCTTCTGAGGTACCACCACCGGCCTGCGAGCCATCGCTTCCTATTATGGCTGAGGTAGCCCATCATCAAGCTTCAATTCACCAGGATTCGGAAACAGACTTTGGAGAGCAGGAGGATGGAGAGATTAAAGAATCGATAGAAGGTAGGATTGTCATGCTTGCCTGCTCTGTACATCATCTCACAGATATGTCTCAGACAGTCCAGCTCAGGGAGCATGCCCTCCAGGTCCTCCCATGACACCTCGTGCTTTCGGGGGACTCGGTCCACGTAACTCGGACTTTGTCTACGCTGATGCTGGTGTTGCCACATGCTCTGCACTGGTGTCGATCTTGCACAGTCTCGGTGGGCAGGGCCCAAGGTCCATCCTCTCTGTGGTTCGCGATCACCTACCATCAGCTCTGGGAGGGTGTAACGGGTTCGCCATCCGATTCGGAACGATCTTCGATAGTGTTCGATTCTCAGTCTGTTTCCTTGGGAGGGACGGGAGGCTCAGTACAGTCAAGCAATGCAGATTCATTACTGCGCAAGAAGCAGCCAAGGTCCTTGCTGATACATCCATTGCTGATCAATGGCACGCATCCTCCTCCAGCTCCCAATTGCCCTTGCTCTCTAGGCTTTCAAGCCCTCGGGTGGTGCCCGGAGAGAAGAAGAAAGGTGGTATCCGGGATAAGCTTGTGCGCCGTTTCGAGAGGCCCTTCTGGGACATTGCCAATGATCTCAAACCCCACGAATATTCTCAATGTGATGCCGACGAGATTGCCTATATTGTCAAGAAGAGGCTCGAACTGCAAAGCCGCACGCAATCAAATCAGCCGGCGTCGACTTAATCCACCCCTCCCCCGTCGCTGTGACCATTCTTCAGATTCCTGCCATCGATGCTTCATGCGAACAATAATCATTGATATAACTGTGCCCTATCTCGCTTACTGTCTTTCTGTACTATTACCGTTCAAATTCTAATCTTGATGTCCGAATTTCTAGAGGCTTTGCCTCAAGGGCCAGAGTCTTAAATTGCGAAAAATACATCGCTGTGCTGTGATTCGAACTCTGGGCTCCGGATCCTAGGCTCAAATCGAGTAACTAGCACAGGGTATCTCAGAATTCGCCCTGCGCCAATTCCTGTCGAATTCAACCGAATTGATCACGAATCGAACGCGAATCAAAATCAAATCGGATCATCATGAAATTCCAGTCATTGGTGCTTCACTAGACATAAATTAGAAACGTAAATTGAAAGAGAATTGGGACAATGGGGTATTTTCTATGCTCTCGACGTGACATTAAGCCGGGAAATTCATGTCTAATTGTGCTTAGGGACCACCATATGGCCGTCAAATTCTACGGCTACCAAAGCGCTTATCCTCACTGTATTCTTGGTGATGGTAAGTACAACGGTGTATTAGAGCCAATGAGTTACATACATGGCAATGGCATGAGTATCTACTGGCTAGCGTGGGCGAACAACGATGGCAAGCTTCGCCTGGCAAGAACTCCCAGAAGCACCAAATAGCGTTGAGAACCGAGTGTGATCCAAGATCGAGGAGCTGTTGAAGGAAACATGTCAACCAACATGTCCCCTACTCTAGCATCTGGACGCACAGACTCACCTATGTTCGCCTTTTCCCATTACTGCAACGAGATAATAGATGCCTCAGCGGCGATAACAGCAGTCAATCGGATGAGGCGATTGAAAAATAGCGGACACATGGCGAGGTTTTCTACATGTCATCCAATACCTCGTGAAGCGGTCGGATGGGCGTACTGGGTGGTGCTATATTGGCGATGTTGGTAGTACGAACCTAGTCCAAAGGAGGTTGACGAGGGAAGCATAGGCCGGCAAATAGCTACTCACCGATACGGCGCATAGCAGTTTGGTGGGGCGCTCGAAAGAAACACCCTGTGTAGCGAGCATAGTGGCTGCTGCCGTCGTACCGTCGTTATGAACCAGAAGCAAACCCGCCAAAATGAGGGACAACTGTTAGATGGGAGGAATGGAGAAGGGAGTGCTGCGCACCGTAAAGCACATCCACGCCGTTACAAAAAAAAATTGGGGGACCCGCATGGCGCATTCGACTCGCATCGTACCTTGGTGATATTCAGGTCGAATATATGGTGCCAGCTCCCTATTACCAGATAAGAAAAGCGTCAAGAAGTGAAAGCACACTCACGAAATGGATATGCAAGCTAGGCGAGGTAGCACAAAAAGGGTGTGGTTGGTCGTTCAGAATAGTGGCAGCCGTGGAGGATGCCAGTGGCCAGAGGCAAGGAGGCGATCACTCGCCGGCCTCGTTCAAAACTTGGATTTTCTACAAGTCCCCTCTGTCATGACCTGAATTCCGAACAAATTGCTGCTGAGTTCCACAGAATATGCAGATTGTTCAACTGTCTTCACATTCAAATGAATAAGTTCTGAATTGGTGCTAGCAACATTCGGAAATCGACGAATTCGAGGCAAATTCGTGTGAAATTTACGAATTGGGTCCGAAGTGGTGAAATCTAATTCTTGACCTGATACGCTGTGCTAGAGCATGGACCTTTCTTCTCCTGTTACCACGGAAGTGGTTCATGATCACCTCGCCCCTCTCAGTCGCTATAATCACCATGATAACGAATCCTTCACCTTGTTGGTGTAGGCTATCCACTCCTTGAGTCGAGTCACCTTGTTGGGGTCTCGCATTCGCCTTGCCAGTGTTCGACCCGCCCACCTTGTTGGTGGTCTGCTGTTGGCATACTGCACTCACCTTGTTGGTGTAGGCTATCCACTTCTTGAGTCGAGTCACCTTGTTGGTGTCTCGCATTCGCCTTGCCAGTGTTCGACCCGCCCACCTTGTTGGTGGTCTGCTGTTGGCATACTGCACTCACCTTGTTGGTGTAGGCTATCCACTTCTTGAGTCGAGTCACCTTGTTGGTGTCTCGCATTCGCCTTGCTACCACCAGCTGCTCAACCTCAACCCCAGCCTCAAGTCCACCATCAGCAGCAATCTCAGTACCAACCACCAGCTCAATGAGCTCATACGCCTTCCTATGGCGGACCGAGCTCGACAACGAGCTACTCCCCTGCCCCTGCTCCCGCCCCATCCACCGTTGCTCCTACTCAACCTCCTCCTTCCACCAACGACGCAAGTTCCCCCACAACAACCACATCGGGCATAATAACCCGCGTCCGCGCCCTACACACATTTGAACCCGGCGAACTCGCCTTCGACAAGGGCGACATCATCACAGTCGTCGACAGAGGCTACAAAGACTGGTGGCGAGGCCAACTTAAAGGCCGTACCGGTATATTCCCCGTGAACTATGTCGAGCCGATGCCAGAGCCTAGCAAGGAAGAGCTGTGGAAGGAAGCAGAGGCGGAGGCGGTTGTGTTTGGTGAGGCTGTTCATGTTGAACGCTTGCTTTCGATGTTGAAGAATTGGGATGTGGAGAGGGAGAGTTTGGCCGATAATGAGGGGATCCAAGTATGTTCTTTCACTGCCGTTTGTTGAGATAATGGAGTAGAGGCTGATGAGATGGGATAGCGACAATAGGAATTGTACAGATCGTGCATGGCGCTGAGACCCAAGATTGTAAAGCTGATTGACAAGTACAGTCAAAAGAGGGCGGATTCGGTGTCGATGAATGAGGCTTTCGTGCGTGCTAGGTCGATTTTTGATAGGATGATGGAGGAGAGTTTGGCAAGGCACACTGGGAGTGCGTATTTCTCTTCTTGTTCAGTAAGGTCGATTCTGACGAACTTCTTCCCCTCTAGTCTACGACCAACAGCAACCGGTCCCATACCCAGCACACGCCAGACCTCAAAGCTACACGGCACACAACCGGTCGAGCTCGTACGGTCCTCCTCCCGTTGCTCCTGCTCCAGGTGGGGGATATGGAGGTTGGAACCCGGCCCAGGCTCCAGGAGGATACGATCAGCCTCCTGTCCCTCCACAGCAGCAGCAGGGATACCCACCGTACGGCCAACAGGGTCCTCCCCCTCAGCAAGGTCCTGCCCCTCAGGCTCCGACGCCTTACGGTGCACCTTCCCAGGCTGGCGCCCGTGTTACGCCGTCGATGTGTACGGTCAACAGCAGCAGCCTCCCCAGCAACAGCAACCAAATCAAGGCCCTGCACCGGCGGTTCAACCTTCGACGTATGGATATACCGCTCCGTACAGTGGACAAGGACCGATGCCCTATCCTGCTCCTGGTCAACAGCAGGGACAGCAGGGTCCATATGGTCAACAGCAGCAGGGGTATGGTGCACCACCCGAGGCCGCGCAGCAGCCTCCTCAGCAGCCTCAGCAGCAGCAGCAGCAACCTCAGCTCCCTGCGTACGACGCGCCTTACGCTCCTGCTGCTCAATCTCCTGCTCAAGCGAGCCCCGTCGGCCCTTTACCTGACCCACATGCAAATCTGCAACATCGCCAGTCGTATGCGCAGGTATGTTCTACTACTCTTTCTATGCGACAATGGATGAGTGACAAGGGCAACTGATTAGGCGCACGAGACTGCCGGCTCATCAAGCTCCTTTCATCCGAGTCACTCTACGCTGAGCAAATGATTGGGAATGCGAGAGGGTGGTTCGCGCTTAGGAATTGGCTGCGTACGTTGCTCATCTATCTGTGCCCGTTGATGGTGGCTCAACGGGCGCTCTTCATCCACAGACGCCAATTGGGCTGGTTATGTTCCGTTACCAACATACATTCGTATCTCGACCTCCATTCCGCTTGTAAGGTATCGTTTCTCGCGTCTTGGGTTCCTTCGCTGAACGGCATGCGTAGGCCGCCTATGCAATCGCAAATTATGCTCTCGGCCGCCTCCCGATCGTCTCAGACTCACAAAGGTTTGTCGGATTTCCCTCCCCCTTCCTCCGCAAACGATGGCTAACATGGGATGTAACAGACTTTGTTTCTGCATGCTTCTCTAGGCGAGACGATCAAGACTCATGCAGGTGTGTCAATGAGCAGAATCTTGGCCTTTCACTCGTCTGGTCGGATTCTAATCGGCACCTTCTTGGAGAACATCTGTGGTTATAACTTCAGGCCTCCAGCCTCCCTCACAACATCCCGGCTGATCCACGATCGGCGCAAAGCGAGCCAACCTGAATGTAAACTTGTTCCCTCACATGAAACGTCGGCGGTCGGCTAATGATTCTCATTTCGTTAGGCTCAGGCTTGTGCCCGCCCAGTCGCTCGCGAATCACATCATGTGCTCGCCACCGCTCACTGGATGTTCTTGACAACCCGACTGGATCCACGTCACGTACCTCACCAAGATCGCCAGACATGGGACGTACCAGCATCTCATACCACATAACACTGTTGTCGTCGTTCTCGGATATCACACCCGTGGGCCGCGTTGTTTGACGCCTGAAGAACATGTTCCAGTTCCTTCCAACGCTCTGTCAAGTTCCAGGCTTGATGGTTGTCGCCTCTCACGCCGTCTCCCCCTTGGCATCTACTGGCGTGGTCCAGAAGAAGCGTGACAAACGAATGGTCAAGGCTATCCATAATACCTTTGCAAGGAGACGTGGATTGCGGGAGTTCCCCAGCTCTTTGTGAACACTTCGGACGCTCAGATAACAACACCTCTCGTGACAAGGTTTTGGTCAATTGGGCTCGCGTCTACCGCCGGCTTCCAGAAGCTATACGGGAGGCCAGCCTGATACACGAGGCATCTGCTCCGGTTTGGTCCAGCCCTCGCTCCTTTCGCTTCGAAAGCCTGAGGTTAGTGCCCATCGTTTCTCTGTCCTACTCATTCAAACCGCTGAGCTATCGTTAGAATTGCCACCTCTGCTCACAAACCACCCGACACACCCCAATCAAAGGTCTGTACGTACAGGCTGGCCTCCCTGCTGTCATCTTCCCCGAAGCCCTTGCATCTCGAGCAAAGGTCCTTCCACCGCCACGCAGGTCAGGTCATTACGAGGATTTCTACCTGCCTCACTGGCCAGCGGTGTCGATCCCCTCAATGGTAAAGTGAGTGTTACCTCCCATTCCTTCGTATCAGCCTGGAACCTGACTGACAGCTTAAAACAGCTTAGAAATTCGGCTCTGATCGGATAGGCAACCTCGTCCTCGGTGTACCCCTGCAAATTGTGGCCGTTCTGTTTATCCCGAACCAGAGGAGGATTACGATCGAAGCGTTCAAGGCCTCGACTTACCAAGTTCCCTGGATGGGAGCCATGGTTGAACTGCGAAACGGAGATATTCCCGCTATTGAGGATGCAGGAACGTCTGTCGCCGGCCTTTACACAGCCGAGAATGACAGCTGATACGCGATAGAGCTTTGCGAGAGACAGCAAGATTATCGAAAGGTCTGATGAGCAAAGGCGACCTCTAGATGTCATGCAAAGTCCTCTGTAATGGTCATTTTGCATGATATCGCTTTCACCCGTTCACGTCCCAATCAAGGTCCCCCACCCAAGCTCGCCGAAACGCCGTCTACGCCTCTACCCGGAACACGGATGCTGTAGCCATAGCAGTGTTGACATACAAACCCGCAGCCCTTCCGTCTTACGCCCATACCACATCCTTCCTCGATTCTTTAACGTCGAACGACACGTCGTTGGGGTTGATGGAAGGTCTCTACGATGATCTAAAGCGAAAGGGTCAGTTATCTTCTCTCTAGCCCAACCATTCAACTTATAAGTGAATATTCAGGCCATAAAGCCGACCAAACCAGCGAACCACTCCCTCCATCCGCTGACGATGAAGTCCGTCGAAAGGAAGAAGAGGAGCTCCAGCGCGTCCGCGAGCTGTCGATGAAGGATACTGGAGGACGTGGAACCTGGTCTCAGTACTCACTTGCTGCCAACTCTACCGGTGGTGCTGGCGGTTCTTCTTCCTCCGCAGCCGCAGGAGGATCTTCGTCAGCTGCAGCGGCTTCAGGGGGCAGTGGAGGGTACAGTGCACCGAAGTATCAGGCGGGCTACGTCCCCGCTAGGACACCATCTCCTGCTACCCAGGGGAGGTGCAACAACTCTCGACCCGCCCACCTTGTTGGTGGTCTGCTGTTGGCATACTGCATTCACCTTGTTGGTGTTTTGAGTATGCTCTGTTGACATCGTCGGTTTGCGGCCTATGTATGTAGGTACTGCGCTGCGATCCTTGCGGCACCCCCAAATCCTTTCGACGGAGGCAACCCAGTTCGTACGAGAAGGTGCGCACTCCTTCCACTACCACTACCACCTCCAGCTCCTTCCTAGCACCACCACCACCGTCGCCGCACTCCCGAGCATCTTCATTCTCCGGCATGGACAACGTCGTCTCGCGGATTCGTGCATCCTTCGCTGTCAGCTGGGACTTGGATCCTGCTCAGTCGCAATATGATGCTCCTCCTCAGCAATCACCGATGCAACTGCTAATGCAGCCTCAACAGCAGCCACTTCAGCAGGCGATGCAGCCTCAGCCCGTGCAACAGCCCATGCAACCAGCAATGCAGCCACAGGCGGCTCCTCAGCCTCAACCAGCCGTAGCAGACGAGGTAGATGACCTCTTGCTGCTTCCGAACCCATTGGAGAATTGTGGTTCGCCGGCTGTTGAGACGCCCACTCCTCAGGGTGGTTCGATTGGTGCCGGATCTCCTCTTGGTGGTGGTCCTCTCAATGGCGGTTCGATTGGAGGTGGCTCGATTGGCGGTGGTCCTACCGGGGGTCCATTGGCGGTGCGATTCTTGGTGGTATTGCACCGACGCCTGCTCAAGTTGCTTCGCTTGATGCCATCCCACAGAGACGGGAATCGTTTGGTTTTGGTGTTGGTGCTGGGATCGGTGGTGTAGGAGGGGTGGGACCACCAGCTGGATCTGTTTCGTCTCCCGTTGGATCGATGGTGTCGCCTGTGCAGGGTCAGCAAGGGATTGGTCTGCAGCAACAAGGAGGGACGGGCTTGCAGCAACAGGGACAGCAAGGAATGAGTCCGCAACAGCATGGGATGAGTCTCCAACAATAAATGGAGTTGGGTGCACAGGGTACCCAGCCTTTGCATTCGCAGCAGTCGATTGGTGGTGCTGGATATGCTTCGCCAGAGCCTACCCGACATGCGACGCAAGAATCGATCCCGCAAGCTCAACCTGAACGACATGCTACCCAACCCCAACCCCAGCCTGAGCAGTTTACTCCCCATCAACAACCTGCATATCAACCGGCCTCTCAACAACCCGCATCTCAATCTGCCTCTCAGCAGCAGCAGCAGCAGCAGCCCGTTGCAAACCGTCGAGATTCGTTCCAACAACGACCTGTCGCAAACCGTCGAGACTCGTTCCAAAATCAGCCCGTCGCAAACCGACGTGACTCTCTTCAGGCCGGCAGTGGTGGAATGGACACCTCTCGCCCTCTCTCTCCTTCCCAAGTTGCCGAGATGCTCACTCGAGGCCCGCCCTACATCTACGACCCATCCATCACCTATCCCGACCCGAACGTCCAAGCCTGGGCACAGTATTTCGCACAGGGTGGAACGGACATTTCGGTATTGTGCTCGAAACGCCGATGATGCATACGCTGCTGTTGGGTCATGCGGAGAGCGTTGGGTGTAGTGTGGGGATCAGTGTCGAGATCGTCTGAACCTACGCTGTAATCTCAAGCGGACATCCTTCAGGCTCTGAAGGAACAGTGACAGGGGCAAGGAGACGGGGACACGACATGGACGGAGGGAAGGGAAAAGAGCTATTCCAGGAGGCGAAACGGGTCATAAGGGATACACTTTGGGAGCGAGACATCGTCTTGCCCATCTCACCTCCTCATCCCGCACCCTCTCCGCCATGTGCACAATCCTGTTGACCGCGTTTCCATCTTATTGGGTGCTGGAGCATTGGGCGTGATCTCGCCTGATGACTCCAAGACTCATCCAACCAGTCACAGTCAAACTCCTTCACTAGAAGACCCACGACACCTCGAAGATCGGGAAGCCGCCCCTCAACATTCATACCCACGCCAATAGGCTTCGCCAGTCCCGTTTCGCCACCGTACGGCACTCCACTGGCGCTCAGACCGAGTCCAAGTTCGTTGTTGGCTACTGTGCTGGTGGTGGGAGGTGTCGAGATGAATCATGATGTAGAGGCAAGCGGGCACGGAGCTCGGCTAGGCGGGGACAGAAATGATGGTTACGGTGAAGGGGGGAGCGAGGCTGGCGGATACGATGCAAGTGCTTAGACACCCCGATTCGACGTCGACAACGACAGGCAAGGAGGGTTGCGGGTGGTTCGAACATCATCACTTGGCTGCGATGTGTCAGATACCATGTGTGGCCAGCCTGCATGAACTTCGCTATTAAAGTCTTCAGCATCACTATCTCGACCTCGACCTCCTCTAGTTTCTTACAAACACCTTGCCAATCACATCCGTGTGCTCGCCACCCACTTCCCGAACGGCTGTACGTCCTCGGCAGCACTCAGATCTACGTCGCGGAACGTGGCAAGATTTGGGATGTACGGAGATCTTATATTATTGTTGTAGAATACGGCGACATTGCTTCCGACCGTGGTGGTGAGGTGTGGTGAAGCAACCGAGAGAGCTGCGGGGGTGCCCGCTGCGGAAGGTTATGATCAAGGAACGTGGAAGGCCAAGATCAAGTCGGAGGAAATGTCAAAATCAAGACCGCACTGATCCAGTAGGAAGGGAGGCAGTTGGATTGGCGTATTGCAGGACGTACTCAAGGTACATCAAGGTGTTCATTTTCAACTCCATGTACATGGCTCACCATGTCCTCCAGGTTGCAAAACACTGTTCTCGGATTCTGGACTGAAAGTTTCCTGATCAGGCACGGCCGTTGTGCTGCTGATTACGCTGGCCTGGGCGGCACACAGATCACTATTGCGCTCCTCGTGGCCTTCTGCTTTGTGTACGTTTTCCTCCTTTTTGTTCCTGAAGACCCTCAAGAGCTGATGAAACCTCTCTTTAGCCTCCCCTACCCCCGCAGACAACGAATCTGTTCTGAGCATGCGCTTCCTCCGGTGTTCTTTCCGCACCTGCCTCGTTCTTGGACATCGAACCCTCGGGCCGCACCGTTCCACGTTCGAGCACCCCACCTCACCGTCACCACGGACTAGGCTACCTTCAGCTAGGATACGTCGACGAACATATTCCCGTCCTAACCACCCTTTAGGGGGTTCTGGGCTTGTCGGTTCCGACCGACGTGTATTGCTGCACGCAATCCATATTATGCATCGCCAGCGTTTCGGGCCTTGGATATACAGACCCGGAACTTTTTCGCTGGACACTAGCACAAGGGCCGCATCTCATTTACAACTCAAGTGACGGGAGGAATGGAAGTGCAAGGGGAATCCCCGAGCCTTTACATCGTCTTCACATTCACAACTTGGGCAGCTACCCTATCCTCCCCGTACTCATCCATGTCTGCTCAACCGTCGAAGAAGAGGAAACATAGTGTAAGTCGCTTCTGTTTCTTGAGGAACTGAGACTAATATATGCATTTCCCTTACAGCCTGACAGCGAGCCTACAACCCCTGCCCAAGTTGTGGTGCCCACTGTTGACCGTCCTCGACCTGACGTGGTCCCGTCGCCTCACCAGCAGAGCGAGGGTAGGAAGAGGAGCCTTACTGCCTATTCCGACCGCACGCTTAAGGCCAAGAAGAAGTTTATGAAGAACTTCATGGCGACGGCCACACGGGTCATCTTGGACGTCCAGTTTTCGGATTTGAAGGCACCTCCGAAGCGGGAACTACCTGTTATGCAAGATATCTGTGACACCGCGTTGGGACCCGATCAGCCTGCCATCGTTGAATCTTCGCTGTACTATACAGCTGATGATGAATTGGTGTTGGCCTACTTGGGTCAACGACTTTTTGTGCCACGTGACGTTCAGGTGCATTGTTGGGCTTGAACACCGCTCGCGCTTGGGAGTGAACACCACAATCGCAGCATCAGCCTCGCACAATAGGCAAGCAGGGTCAGTACGTAGACCGCACCCAAGTAGACTTGACCGGCGGCACAGCGCGACTCCAGGCTCCCGCATTGTCAGGGATGGTTTGTCGGTAAGTCCCTGAATTAATCGCGATTTTCGCATCTAATTATCTCCAGCGCGAGCAATGTGACTTATATGCCCTATGCTGCCAAACGCTGTGTTCAGATCTGACCCTCTCCAAGGACAAGAAACGCCACAAGGGAACCAGCACGATGGCATACCCTCTAGAACAATCTCGCGCGGACGAAGCAGATGAGGATGCAGTGGGCCACGACAATGCTCACCGATATATTTTGCCTGATGATCAACACCTCGATGAGCAAGATGGCGACGATCGGCATCCCGGCGGGGCTGGGGAAGATTCTTCCATGGGTGTTGAGCGTTCTGGTGTTGTGCACATCGGCCACGGCTGGATTCAGCAGAACCAACCTGACAAGGTATGTTTACGTTGTGCTGGGCCTTGCTTTCTGCATGCTCATATTATGCTCCTAGGGTCTGTTCCTGCTGGGCGCTACAACTCAAAATAGCACAACTTTTGCTGCTGCTGCCAGTCACTTCGCTCTCACATCCGAAATCGCTGCTATTATTGCTGTTATATTCAAAGTGGTGTTCCCCAAAGTTTATAGGGAGTATAAGCAGGCATTCAAGGCGGGTCGTTGGTTTGTCGATGATTCCGATGGGCCCATGCTAGCGCGAGCCGTAATATACAAGCTTCAAGGGCTTCTCCACACCGACAACAATGATGTCGGCCCTTCCATCTCCTTTGGTGTTGGCAAGTACACGGGCGGAGAAATGAAGATGCCCCAGTTGGGGGCCAAATTCGCGTATGTATCACAGTTCCAGTTGTCCACCCTTCTTCCTCGCTAACAACATCTTAGATACCTTCCCGGGGATGTGTATATTCTATTCCAGCCGCATCCTTCACCTTGTCGATACATTCTACCCTCTCCCTCAGCCTCAGGAGGAAAAGTCGATGAAGATAACACCTGGAAGGATTGGGTCGGGTTTCTTCTTTCCCAAGGCTTCATTTGAGCTTTTACAGGGGAAGGGTCCAGACTGGGCTCGGAAGACTGCATTTGGACGGAACGAGCATCTATATGCTCCAGGAACATTCGACCCAGAGCTTGAAGATACTGATGATTCAGACACCATGGAGGAGGAGGAGGATCAGGAAGGGGCCCAGGCCTCTACGTCTGGCTGACCAATTTTTTCGAGGCACCATCGATGTACATGATTGTGGTACAAGCTTCTATGGTCTATAGGTTCACTCGAATGGCATGGAGATTTGCTCAACAGTTCTGTGTGCATGTGGACCTTTAGCAGAACAACGCTGACTGTGGACCTGAAAAGCCTTGTCACCAAGGGCATATGTTTCATGATCCCACCACAGCCCACGACCCCCTTCATAGCCAACAAAGAGTCAGCACAGCAAGGCTCTGTTACCGTTGCCATGCGTCAGCCCATACCAGTCTCCGTACAACCATACCTTTGCCGGTTGCAAGACATGTTCCGCTACTTAGCGCGTTGTAGCAACGACCACTTTCCAAGTTGGGCGACGATGCCCTCTGATGGCTCAATGGCCAGGACGCTATTAAGACCCAAACACGCTGGTCCTGGTGAACCCATGTCACTGCCGCTAATCACACAGTCAATGCCACCATTCGGAAGCAACGAGGAGAGCCAGCGCTCAAACCATACAGGCTCACAGGAGTTTTCACAGGATTCTGAGGACCTGCCAGTTCCCCCTTCTAAGGCCGCCTACCAACCCAAGCGAAGACAGGAGCAAACAGTTGACGTATTTACATCCGGGCCACGAAAGCGACCGTAAGCCCTCTACTTCTGCCTTATTCTATTAATGGATTTCGACGTCCTGGTTCCCTCTGACATTGGTTGGGTTAGGTGCCGAACAGATCCTTTGGTTCACCACGGCAGACATTTTGGGCGCACTATCCAAGCCTTTTGCCAAGTTCAGTTGTTGCTCAAGCAAGGGCTGGCACGCACTATCCAGCTAGAGCTAGGTCGTGTAGTTGAAGAGGACTTGACCGAAAGGCAGGTTTGATCTCTTTTTCGCAAATGCCTTCGCCGACATTTCTCTCAACACCTAGCGAGCTTCAAGAGCATAAAATTTACACTGCACTTCTGGCTCTCTCCCCCACTCTTGAGGAGCGCCTCTGTACCGGCTCGGAGCAAGACCTCTTTCATATCGCTGACATGGTGAGTCTGTTTCTTCCTTTGCTGCTCACCAGCGATCAATCTTTGACCGCGATTCAGATCACGAAAGGGGCATCGAGTGCACGTTCCGACGATACCAAGTCCTTGAAGAGTGTCATCATCGACTGGATTACCCCACCGAACGAAGTTCTTCTCCCGCCCTTGCAGAGAAATGTCAAAACAGATAGGGGCTTCTATCATCCACGCACTGGCGAGCTTCTGTGCCCAGTGAACCTGGACTGGAATGACCCGAAGTAGGTCCAGGGCACCCATACTTGGTTGCAAACATATTGCTAACTCGAAAAGGGTCCGAGACCAGCTTAGGTCTGGCGAAATAGTCCCCTCGGGGGACCAGTGGCCTCGTTTTCTATATCAGAACAATTTCTACAACGAACAGAACCCATGGGAGGGGCTCCTTCGTGGAGGGCTGCTTGTTTCTGTAATTCGGGTTGCTCCTATTGTTATCTGCATTGCTGAAGAAAAATACAGGCTTACAAACACGTTTTCACATCACCCAGTTCTGTCAACAGTCGAGAGCCACGAGCCACAAGATCTTGCAATGCCCGAATCCACGGTATGCAATCTGTCACCATCGCCTCCATTGCATACATTGCCGCACAGGTGAGTCGCCTCTGCGCTTGAGATTTCACACATTTAAGCTCATTTTGTCAGGTACGATTCGGCCTGTCGTCATCCCCTGTTTTTTCAAGGACAGATCTGGTGACGGATTCGGAAGCATTCTATGCATCTGTAATTTCATTGCTGGAGGACCCAGAGGAGCACGATGAAGTCAGGCAACTTATGGCGTGGTGGGATCGGTGAGTGTATCCCTGATTACGCAGATGTTGATACTAAACATGGATATAGACAGGTCTTCCCTAGGCAGATCAATGCTCGACCCGCTCACAAAGACTCCGTTGTTTCCAAGATCAAGGAACGCAGGAGACGACTGAAGGAGCTTGCTGCCAACGGTGGTGACGGATTGGGGGAATGAGTCACTTTGCAGTTACTTGTATTTGAAAGAAAGAAAGTTATGGATAGTGTCCGATTGCTGGCCTCGGCGCTTCATGTTAGTTACCCTCTGACATTTCTATTCACTGTCTGGAAGACAAAAGGACAACCGTAGTAGGCGATCTCGCTTGACTAAGTTACATCTGGCATCCTACTAACTTATATGACTCGTACATGCACCATACTCCGGGGGGTTTCTCCCCAGAAGGTGTTCACACTTTATCAGCATAATAATACCACTGGGAGTCTCTTCTCTCTTTTACCCGCAATCGCCGTTGCCTTCAAGTTGGGCGTTGTTCGAGGTCGGCAGGGAGCAATGAGATCCAGTTGGACAAGCTCATCCTGATCCGTGACGTGATCCGTCGCCGATGCGCTGCCAATATTCGGCAGTATTAGGGCGTCTAATTCGAAGTTGTGCTATTCTTAGCTCTCGTTTGACGCTCATTACGGCCCGGGCACCCCGCCTTCGCGTCGCCTTCCTAGTCGATGCACCTTTATTCGCCATCCATCATCTGCCCCTCGCTACCGGGAGCCTTGCTGATTGCTGGTAATCGGCCACGTCTAATTGAAAAGTCGCTACCCTGAGTCAAACTAGTCAAGCAGGACGGTGCTTGGTCTCGGGTGCTGCCACGATCGGATGGGCGTCCAATTCCTGGGCTTAACGAGACTGCCCTCAGCATTTACGGCTGGAATGGCTCGCCACTAGTTTAGTCACAGCCCTCTATCGTCGTATGGCAACAAGTTAGAAACACTGGTTGCTTTGCACCGACCAGCAGTGGCAGAGAGACTACCGTTATTTGATCCCTACCCCTGGTGAGTCTCCTCATCCCCCCCATCTGCTTTCAAGGTCTGACGGGTCTCTCTAGGCCCCCCTTTCGGCATCTACAGTACTTCACCATGCAACATTTGTCCGTCGCAGTGCGTTCTGCCTTTGTTGTAAGGGTAACGGCAACAGATTGCGTAAAATGCCGCTTTGAGTTTCTGAACATTGTCTATATAATAAAGACGACCTTACACCCTCATCCTCTAATTCATATCTCCTCTGAATACTCAGGACAGAAGCCGCACCATGTTTCCCGGGATCAACACCATGGACCAGTGTGAGTTTATGAATACGTCTGGCAGCGTGTAACACTAACGGAGGAGGCACAGTGGAAGACGTCACCTTGGGGCTTGAAGAGGATCCCACGCTTCAAGTTCAGGTCTTGAAGGCCAAGGTCAACGACCTCTACCGCCAATTGGCTGCCATGAGGTCGGATCTACACGATGCAGAATCTAACCTCAAGAAGGAAAGGGGGAAAACCATTGCTTTGAATGCCGAGATTCTTCGAGCAAAACTTGCTGTTAAATGCGATATCGACGTTAAGATCAGCGAAAGGGTAACCCTACTCAACGGACAGCTGGACGAAGTGGAGCGAGAGAGGGATTTGTTCCAGGGGCATGTGGATTTATACAAAGATCGACTGGAGAAGTCAAAGGCGATGAACTTGGCCCTCATCAATTTTATCGCAGAAGTCCTTGGGAGGGGCATATACCCTGAATGTAGCTGGGAGGAACTAAAGCTTAAGCAAGCCTGCTGAAGCTCCCGCATCACATCCCTTCCTCCGTGTATCAGCTATGTAGGGACAATCATGACCAACTCTTGTCCCATAGACTTCTTGTAGTACAGTTAGTAGCACCGAGGCCTTAGATATTTATTACTTTTCGTATAATGGTATTTTTGAAGAGCGTCAAGGACCGTCAACCTGTGCGTCAAATGATGAGGAGATTTCCCAGCAACGCATTGGCTCGCTACGCACTGGTCTAAGGGAAATTGTTATGAGCTATAGTGTGTAGATTCAGGGACGCCTCTCAAGAGCCCTTTCTGTGCTGAGAAACCTTCGATTCCTGACACCAGCGACAGGCTTAAGCTGGCAGCTTCTGGCATCCCTCAACGCGCACAACCAGCTAATTTCCTGTGCCCAGGAGGACCCTCAGTGACTACGTTTTGCATCAGGGGACACTTGTCTCTGGCCAACGCTTGCCGCCTGGTAACCCCAAAATAACTCCTGGTTGCTTTGCATCAAGGTGCAGTATCAAGCAGCTTTCAGGTACATAAATCAGACAGGAAGAGAGATTTATTTGACCATCTCTTCTTCTTCATTGGCCTCCACGAGTCTTATCACTATGTCAGCCACAACTGCTCCACTCATTGATCGATCCACTACGTGTTCTGAGCGCTTGAAGCGCCAGACGCAAGAAAAGATTGCCTATCTCGACGATTTCAACCGAAGGATACAAGCCGCACACTTCCAAACGCTTGCCACACCCCCAACAATCCTTCATTGGAATTTCAAAACCTGTGACTTGTCGCTGTGGAAATGGTGAGCTATTGATTGGGTCGGTGTGGTCGAAGTTTCTCATCTCTACGCAGGCCGGTTGAGCTAGGCACGGGTCGACGAATCACCCCCAGCGACCTTGAAGACCATCAAAGGACGCACCAATTTCGTGCTCCCTCTTGCCTTTGCGCCTTCCTTGATCGCCAGGAATACACCGAAAGTAGTATCGGAGTGGTCCATGTGCCAATGAAACTTAGCAAATCATCCTTCCTGAATGGCGAATATACCGCAGAGTGCGCCAAAAGGCGGTGCGGGTATCTTGGTGGGTTTCGGAATTCTGCAGAAACAAGACCAAGTCATAATAGCTTTGTGCCTCAGTGTGTTTAGAGCGATTCTACATCCTGCCTGTTTTACACGTGAGGGGATACCCCAAGCGAGGTGAGCCCGTCCTAGCACCGGCCTTCCAACAAGACATTGATTCTCCTTTTTTTTGTTTCAGGTAGCCCACGCTCGCCAAGACCTTTCACATACAATTCTACTCGCAACTTTCTCAATGGCCTTCAGCAAGTGTTTCCCACTTGTATCACCGACATTCGAGGTGTTAAGCGTGAGTATTTATTTAATATTGGTATCGTATTTTCTTAATTGCAATCGTAGGTGTTCGTAGTGAAGAGCCGGGCAGTAGCGGCCCCACTCCGGGTGAAGTGGCTGAACTTGTCGAGCAAGGCATGTCAGAAGACACCTTCTATCAGCTCTTTATCCTGTGCTGCTTATGCAAAGCGGTAGTCCTTAGAAGCTACTTCCCCGCTAGCCACCACTGCTTGAAGAAGATTAGGTATCAACAGCCTGAGATCGGAGATGAGGCCATTGAAGAAGGTATTGCCTTCGAGGGAGGGGACCCGACGGATGTCGATACAGACGTGGATGTGGATAGCAACGTGGATGTGGAGAGCTACACAGAAGACTTGCTGACTGACCTAGAGTAGATAGCCACGAGCGACTGGGTTTCTGATTTGTCTGGTACAATATTGCCCTATTCACAATGGTTTATTTATCGCTTCATAAAGATTGAAGAAACCACTCTCCACTGATATGCCTGGCATATCACTTGGTCGCTTCCCAAAAACGCAAGTACTACAAAGACTACTCAAGAGAACTGGATCGGCTGGCATCTCTTATTTAACGAATCCCGCAGCTATTTCCTGTGCGTTCAGGACGATTTCGAAGTTGAAAACTCCACCTTCGTCATATTACAACCGATCCCCCTGCCTCAATCCCAGAGTTGATTGGCGTTTCCTCTGTTGATACGGACATCCAGAGCGGGTACCAAGCGGATGACAGCTAGATTTGGGTAGATCTCAGATTGGAGTAGGGAAAGAGATGTTTCAAGTGAGTGAAGATACAGTGTAAGATGAGGGGCAGAGGTTGAGCTGAGCAACTGGAACACCTAGGCAGGGACAGCGCCGTCCAATGATCACGACGCAACCTCAACGGATGCCGCCCATCTCGAGCTAAGGCAGTTGGACTCGAGCTGCGACTGCGAAATCTGGGTGCAACTTCAGAAAGCCAGCACGTTCTGACTTCAGATGTCTGCTCAACCGAGGTCATGCTACAAAGTCACTGCCAATGCTCTACGCGTGGCCGAACGATCTGTCATGCCTAATCCTTGCACGGGCACTCATCAAAGCTTTGGCATGTATGTGAAACAAAGGGCACATAGTGCCTCCAGTCGCGCTGCCATCGGGCGCGGATTCTACTCGTACCAGGTCTACAATTGTGGCAAGCCCTTCCCAAGGCTATATCAGACACACAGGATACAAAAGGCTTGCAGAGTTGGCCGTTCAGCTTTGGGGTGCTACGCAGCCACCTAAAAGAATTCCCGCCCCGCCTTGCTACAGCCAATTCCGTCAGTCTCCTGCGCAGGCCTTGATGAGTACGGGCTGCGGGTGCATTCCCGTACTGTCTTGAGATCAGAGACGATCCTGAAAGACAAATCGTGAACGCATTAAGATTTCACAGCCACGGACCCATTTCGCATTCTTGAAGCCCGTTGCATATGGGGTCTTCATTAGAATCGCAGCTCGGTACCGTGTCGGTGTTACGATTGCACCAGAGAGAATACGTTTGTTCGGCTACTATTAAAAACCTCCCTCTGAGGACAGGAACGTCGCATGGACAACCTGACTGGATATACTTCAGGGACTGGGTCAGTCGGCGACGCTCTCCCTCGAGGACTTGATCGGGCCAGTTTTCCCAAGGTTCTGGATCCCCCCGATCGGTGGGTTGTGATCCCTGAGTGGGATCTGACCTTGGAACAATACACACACACACACCAACAGCCCTAAAGATGGAAAGATGGACGCAGGAACATGGAAAAAGAATGGCACCCCCGAATGTGACATGTCTAACCTTTGTCCCTAATATCTAGCATAGACGAAGGCGCGGGAGCGGATACGTTTTGGTGCAGAAACCCCATCCGAGAAACCCCGCACTGAAGTATTTTGCGAATTGAGGGCAGAAATTCTGCTCATACCGTTCCCTTTCAACGCCTCCACGTTGTGCAATTGCTTCGTTCCAGCGTGGGGGAGGCAACCGTAGAGGTAAACATACACAAGATAACCTGGACAGAGACAGCAGCACATTGCGCCGTCTCATGTTGCCACCTCAATGCAAGAGGAGAATTATAAGCGCGTTGAGCATGCAGCGACACTGGGTGCCGGCGACTTACATTGCCCCTATTTATTTGAGCCGCCAATCGCGTCCGAGTCCACGGTGGGCGATTCAGGTCGCTCTTGCCTCTTTTTTAAGGTGTTATTTATTGTCCTGTCCTCTTACCTCTTATTCATTCACCCTTGTACGCTGTCTCGTCCTCGACGAATGCACTCATATAATATCAAACATGGCTTCGAGACCCTAGTGAGGCTCTGTAACTTGTTGCCTTTAGCTACTATCCAGAAGGATTGCTTCGCTACAATCGAGGACAGCAGGCTTACCCTTGATGTGACGCGAGAGGCATGAGTCCGTTTGAGTCACAGGGGCGTTGGTGCTGCAAAACTATGTAGCCTCGCAACGCATATATCCCATTATGCATCGCGCTTGGTTACTGCCAAAATGAGATGAAATCTCACCCGTCCCTCGATCTTCTTTAGCTGCTTCCGACATCCCTCTGCAACTGTCGAACAACAGCTAGCCAGTTATCCATAGGTCATGTTTTGCCAGAATGCTTCCTGAGGTGAGTTTCGGAGCAGTACGAAGAGAAGTGCACCGCCTAGGCGCAAGTTTCCAGGCTGCTCTAAGTATTTGGTCAGCTCCGAAACTAGACCGCTATTAAACGCCTTTGATGTATAGAGAATAGTGTCTATTGATACGTCGTTGGATGGAAGGGCAATGAGTAGCGCCGCGAGGTTACATAAATCAATTTACGACTAGTTGCGAAGAACCGGCGTGAGATGGATGCAACGAGGTCTTGAGCCTGAAGGTTCTGGACATAGAAACTGGATGGACAAGTGAATGTGACCGGGTGAAGAGCGTTCGCGGCGCCAAATCTACAAAGGTGGACAGTGGTCAGGGGCAATTGCCCGTAGCTGTTAACCCCTTTCACGACCGAAGCAGGGGGAACGTCGCCTTTCAAGTTTGCACTTCGCAACAACCACAAGAATCGATTTTGTCAATGGCGCGTTACATTTCGCTGACTGGAAAAGGAAGCAACATCATGCTGCGCAATGCGTTTGATGTGCCCGAAGGGCGCGAGAAACTGCCGTATTTAGAGCAAGGTGTGCCGACAAATGGCCTCTTCCTGCATAACAGCAGCGAATATTCAACATGAAAGTGCCGCGTGACCATTTCTTGTCTACAGTTCGTTTCAGTAGGGTGGCAACAGTGTTGATGAGTCTTCGATAACAAGGCATCGACCAACCGCCATCGCTACCTGCAATGGTAAAGCCTTACCATTATACATACAATTCTTGTGCTCATTAGACCTGCGCGAGTTCAGATAAGCCTAGACCAACCTTTCCCAGGTCGTCATCGACTTCGTGATG